>VYZV01037584.1:24192-41127 GCA_013401275.1 Pandion haliaetus | reverse complement strand
TAAGAAAGGTCTTTTTGCTTACTGTATCAACAATCCCGTACCCTGAGCAGAGGGTAGGCTCACAAGGTCCTGTCTGAAATGCTGTCTACAACGGCAATAATGCACAAGTTAATGTAATTGTGGTAATTTTTTTCTTATATACTAATTATTCAAGGATAAACGCTTGTTTTAAACAAAGGTAAAAGGCTTAGGTCACACTGCCATGGGCTACAATTTTGCTTTCTTTAAACATGTAGCAACTTTTTAAAAATACTAAGTTCACTGTAAATCCAGGATGACTGTATAATAATGATACAGAGTATACATTATGCTTGCTTACAGCAGACACGGGGGGTGTGGGGGGGGTGTGGGGGTGTGTCATGTAGCACAGCCCTTCCATTTTGTTCCCCTGTATTTAGATAGGACCTTGAGATTAATTTCAAAAGCCACTGGCATGTTACACTGCTGATCCACTTTAAGAGCAGGGAGGCAGTTTGAGAGGAGAAAAGGGTTACCAACCACAATGCTCTAAACAAGCGGCATCAACATTAACTTGAAATGGGCTGCGTGTTCCACCCTCAGGCAAGCCCGGGTCACCTCTGTTCGTGTTCATTTCGCCACCGCTAACTTGCGGATTTGCCTGGTCTTGTGACCGGCTGAACGTGACAATTCTGGATTGTATTTTAAGAGGTGTAGATCAGAGAACTTATTTCTACCTAAAGACAGCTGTTTAAAATTAACACTTGCTACATACCAGATATACTTTATTGACATCAGCACATTATTGAAACTGCTATAAATTCTCTGTCCTTTCCCACTGTCCTTTGAGGCTTTCTCTAACAGCAGCAACAACAAGCAACCGCCTACCAGGGAAACCACCACTGCAAACAAACACTTTGCTACCCTGGAACACTGACTCACATCAACCAAAGGGATGACATATTTACTACCTTCAGTGCTCTGGCATTTCTGTTCCTTTTCTTCACTAAAAACTATTGGGTTCGGCAGCACATATCACCTGGCAAAGAGTAAGAAAATATGCTATTTCTGTTGAGTCCCCTGTATCTCAAAGCACATGCTGTGATTTCAAACAGGCAATGAAGTGGATGGAGTAAGGCAAATGTTTCCCATACCGAGTGCCATGATGTAGCTGGGGAGATATGCAGACCCTTGCACCAATGGAGTCCCACTAAAGACACCTGGGCTCCATATTCATACAAAAGCTATGCATTCCAAGATTAACGTCATAACTTTTGACAGCCACATTAGCTCGAAAAACATTTAGAGCGTTTCAGTAAGGTCTATTTTCAAACCACACGGTAACACAGACCTCTTATGCCTTTCTACAGGGAATCACTTTCCCAGTGACACACTCCCCTCAGGAGAAGACAGGTTTCCATGTGAGACTCCAACTAAAGCCATTAATTTCATTCTTTACCTCCCTTTGGGAGGACAGTTAAAGCGCAGTCAGGAAGAGGAGAGCCAATAGCACAGCGTGGCTTCCTTAGGGGCACTGTTCTCAGCATGAAGGCATCAGGCAGGTCTCTCGTGGGAAGGATTCTTCAGCAATCCCTGCACAGGTCACAGTGCTGTCCCACAAGCTCCAGCATCCCCTCCCACATCACTCCCACACACCAATGTGACATTTTAGCTCACTGGGTAAGGCAAACACTGGCACCTATCCCATAAACACGCTGCTTCATGCCCGGGTCCCATATGTGCTCCACACTTTGCAATTTCCATTTGTCTCCAGCAGGCATACCTTACACGCCTGACAACTAGAAAACTTGAGATTATTTTTAAGTCTATTAGATCACTCCCAACAATCAAGCAAAATATTTAGCATTTCTCAGAATGCGTGGTGCTCAATATTTGGGTTGTCAGCTTTCTACATGTTTCTGCTTGGGAATAACAGGAACATCTCTTTTAATATTAGCTAAAATAGTAAGCCAGACACTAAGACGAATAGATTTTTGTTAGCCTAAATTCACTGAATAACTGTCACTAAACTCAGGCAAGAGAACAGCTTTCAGAAGATGAGAATAACATACAGTTTTAATAAAAGACTACAGGTCTGGTTTCTTAAATGCTTATCTATGGGTCTGCAAGTCCTGAGAAATCTGCTGTATGTACTCAAACAGCACGGCAGAGATAAATCCCGCCTGCTGTTCTGGTCCTACACCAAAACCCTTTAAAAGGATAATGAAGACAGCATCACATTTCATAAGAGATTTCCTGAATGCCTGCTGAGCTGACCTGGTTTACAAGTACTCACTGAAACGATTAATTGCTCATACATTCCACTCCACACTGCTATGGCTCAGAATTTTCTGCCTATACTATCCATATGGACATAACCCAGAAAGAAAATTTCTATGTAATTATCCAATTAATTATTATTAATGCTAGCATTTAACAAAAAAAAAGCCAGCTGGCATCCACAACCATCACTCCACTTCTATTGTGCAAGAACTACAAAAGGCATTTGTTTTCTTACTAATAGCTATAAAATACAGACAAAAGTTGAACGGTTTTGGTTTAAGCCACAGGATCAGAAGGGCAAAGAGAACAGAGTGGTGAAGGACTGGACTGGGAGTCGGGAAACAACTTGAGTTCAGAGTCTGCAACAAAATTCCTGTGCAATTGAGCCAATCAGTTCATCTCTGTGCTACAGGCTTCCGTTTGTAAAATTAATACTTTCTCATTCTCTGGCTTTATTGCTTAATTTTACTACCTGTTCTTTGCTAGTAGGAATCTCTTACAACATGTTAATACAGCAGAATGGGGTCTGACTGACTACAGCCTACAATTTTTTTTTCTTTGTACTGTTTAAAATCAGTGGGATTTTGAGATTAGAAAGACACAATTTCTTCCGAACCTAGCAGAAACTGACTGCTCCAGCTGGCCCAGAGAAATCAGCTGATACAATAATGCAACACTGGAGTTTGAAACAGTCCAAATGCAGTTACTGGAAACTAGATAAAAGCATATTATACCCTGAAATTTAGAGCAAGATGTTATTCTTCAGGGCTTTGTCGACATTAGCTAACCAATGCACAGAACCCCAACAACTTAAAGGGAGAAACTTTGTTCTAATGATTAGTGTAGGACTGGGTATCAACAGTCCCACACCTCCCTCAACTCCATCACAGATTTGCTGTATGAGACTGCACTGATGCTGCTCTGTGCCCCAGTTCCTCTCTGTACAGCACGGGAATAACCCCTGTGTAGCTATGCAACAGAACTGATTTTCACATTTGTGCTAGGAGTTTAGAAAGACAAGTGTTTACCAAAATTTGCCTCAGCCCTCGTTCCAAATAGACATAGTACTGTCACGGCTATCAGTTTCAGCTCCATTACAAGAGCAAAAAGTAATTATGAACTCTTATCTGGGTTTTGAAGTTGTACTAGATTGCTACTGATGCATTTATGACATTACTTCCTGCAATAGCAGCAAACACCCCCTCGGCTGGGTAACAGTAGGTCCTGACAGCTGAACTTCACACAAAACTGTTAAAAGTGTTGTGTTAACTGGACAATACAGAAATCCATTAGATCTTGATCTTCAGAGGGATCCCAACAGATATCCTGACAACCCTGGCACGCTTAGCATACAAAGCACTTCAATCTTCAAACCAAGCAGAGATGCATCTCATTTCACTCATACTAATATTCAGCGCTTTTTCCCCTACTTGAGAGGATATAGCAGTTAGAGGAAAGCTGAAAACATGAATACAACTATTAGCAGGGTTCATCACTAGGACAGCCAGCATTCAATCAGCTTTGCTCTCTCTAGCAGGTCTCACACAACACATTGTGGGGATTACCACCGAGTGTTCGTGAGGGCAGCAGGATAATATAATATAGCAATTCATGCTCTAACAATAAAGATCTGGAAAAGCGGCCAAATAGACAGCAGTCATTTTGCAAGGCATCATGGGAGCCCTATTTGCCTGAACTTTTGCAAAGCTGACCACATCCTAGCTATGACTTTTTTTTAAACACAAGTAGACATCACGAGTGATGTTTGTGACGAACAGCAGGGAACAGCAAATGTGTTTTCCTATCGCTGAAGGTGAATAATACTGCTCAAGCAGAGTTTCCCAGCCAAGCAGGGCGTAGCACATGCAACAGTAAATCGCAGCAGCACAAATAAAAATTCTATCTGTGTACATACTCCCAACACAGACAGGCTACAGGTGTGAATCACTGGAAAACAGGCAGCTGACCTAAGAGTTTGAACAGATTTATCTCCAAAAGGAACTGAATTTGCACTCCAACAAAGTGGTTTTCATCGGAATATGCTGCCAGTTTGTCTATGAGGCTGCTGGGGAGCCTGAGCTTTCAAAGTTCACAGCCCCAGGATAGTTGTGATATGCAGACTTGCTCAAGACCAATCCTTCAACACTCCTGGCTCTGCAACAGCTTCTGCAGAGCTCCCTTAGGGCCAGAGTCCTTACAGCCCCCTGACTGACAAGGAAGATCTCAGTTTCCAGGCTCCAGTTCCTGGATCCACAGTCTGCAAAAGCAGGGCAGGGCAGGGAGGTCTCAGACTGGCAGCAGCCAGCTGTTCTTTTTCACCCCTCCTAGCATACAGAGCCAAACAGTCTCATTTTCCTAAACTCTTAAAAATCTCCTCTGCAAAAAAACCACTGAGCCATTTACGTTTAAAGAATATTTTAAACCTACACAGACTGACAGTGGGGTATAGCTATGCTGAAAAGTTTCCTAGTACTGACCTTGAAATCTAACTTCAAGGAATGGCTTATATTATACAATGAGCAAGGCCAGAGGCTGAGGATTAGTATTTGTACAGCGTAACAGGATTTCAGGTAAGTTCCTATATGGTAGGCCAAACCTGCTCAGATCCAAAAATATGATGACTGAAATCTCATTAAATGATTGCTGGGAGATTTGCGAGATTGGGTTTGTGGCTCCAGATGGTTTGTGTTCTAGTATGTATTAAAATTCTATGGCTTACAGAGTCAAAAAAGGGAAGGAAAACTATTTGTCCAGGACCCTCTCCCATCAGAATGGTCATTGGGAGTTCAAGGAATCTTTTTTCCAAACATAATATCAGCTGCCCATTTTAAAGCCTGCTCTTCTTTCATTAAATTCTGAATACTTTCCAGACTTTCTCCTGGCTGATTTTCTTTGTTCCTTTAGCAGCAGGGAAACAAGCAGGAAGAGCCCACAGCATCACAACACAGGAGCACAAGTCTCAACACCAGTAGAAAGCATTTAAGGTACACAAGCAGAGTATTCATTATAGATGAAAACAGCCAGCTGTTGCACCCCAACTAGGGAAAAAAAAACATCACAAAGAATACCAGCTTTGAAAAGAAAGCTTCTAATCCAGTAGCGGAGTGACTATAGTAAATCAGCTCAAGAGCAAAAGGATTTCAGACCAAACCTAGTGTCTTCTCCAATAACTGATTCTCTGTAAAGAGGCTTCAGTATCCCCTTCAGAGGGGCCACATAAAACAGAAAGGCAAAGATAGAAAAAGTAATGTTAACTCCGCAGGAAGTTGGTAACATCCAGCATAGTTCAAGGGGAAAAATCTCAGGGCACCACATTAAGCAAATAAACACTGTATTTCCCTGGAGTGTAAGACAAGGGAGTAGAGGGAGGAGTTTGGGAAAAAAGAACAAGGTAAAATTGAGTTATATATTATACAATGAAATTACCCACCAATACTTTTTTTTCTACTGCTGCAATGCACTAATAGCAGCAGAGACAAGAGCAGCATCAGAACAAATTTTGATTTTTTTTTTCCTCCCCTGTTGGCAAAGGGCATATCTTAAGTACGTAAGTGTGAAACATACTCATCTTCTATAAAAATACGGTAAATAAACTGAACACAGCTTGCCCATGAATCAAATCAGTACTACAGTAATTTGTGAAACAAAACAAACAGTTATATCTCAGCAAGAAAAAAAGGCTTCAGAGTTCCTTCCCCATAAAACAAGCTCTAACTAGCTTCCTCCTCCTTTCTAGCTATCTGTGCAGCGTGGCATAAGTAATAAAGATTCCACTTAAAGTTCCAGATTCACCTAGCTAATCAAGTGCTTAAATCCTAGAGAGATTATGCTTTTCCAAGTCAGCATTTTTACGGCCAGAATGTTGATAAGATCAGTAGTAGCAAGATTCACAGGATATGTGCATAATTACACTAGTGAATTCAGAACTAAATCAAATCCACCCAACTCAACGCAGGATTCATGGTTAACTATCCGCCCCCCGCTTTGTACGCTGTCTATTTCGACTACCAAATCTTTGCATTCCTATGGAAGAGCTCTTGCATCTGGTACTATAGGCACGACGTATTACATCTGAAAAATATTCCCTCCTGACTTCTCACCAGAAGCAAGGGCTACTACTAGCTTAATCCTGAATCTGTTTGC
This sequence comes from Pandion haliaetus, assembly GCA_013401275.1. Taxonomy (NCBI): domain Eukaryota; kingdom Metazoa; phylum Chordata; class Aves; order Accipitriformes; family Pandionidae; genus Pandion; species Pandion haliaetus. Next base: position 34,743 of record VYZV01037584.1, on the reverse strand, counting down.
CTAGTTCATAGCACTTGCTCTGGGGAGAGCTGCAGCATTCTTGCGGAGGTCTTTTCAGCCTTGTATTATGCAACCTTAATATTAGTTTAATGTGGCTTTCTCCTGTGGATTAGAAACACAAATCTCTAGACCTAGAATAACACCCTTCATCCCTCTTATGATAGAGAAGTGGTCACAACGGGCTTGTTCTCTACTTACTGGACTATTAATCTTCAAATATAATCAGCACGCACAAAAGGAAAACAAACCCCTTCAGCCATCAAGTGTGAAGATCAGAGAACAAAACAGACATTATAGTGCACTGTAGTATAACTTATTTCTAGTCTACGCCGACTTTTGAATGCTTGGCTTTACAAAATCAGTAATGATCTTTTAACATTGCTCTGCACATTTAATCTCCATTTTTAGACCAGTTAGCTGAATTCTTTTCCTTCTCAGTAAGCTTCTGTAGGTTACAACATCAAGTGGACGCCCTTATCAAATTATAAGTTTGTATAAATAGTGTTAGTTACCCTTTCAGCACACAGAAGATTTGTTAATTCTTACGCCTTGCACTATTCAGAAGGCAAATATCCACTATGATATCTATCCAGCTACCATGTAGGTATCCCTGGCTATTTCTGGGTTCATGCTAATGTCATTTAGTACCAACCTAAGGAGAAACATCAGAATTTACACGAAGCCAAACCAAAATTTTTCATACCTGAATTTACATCATACTTTTGGCATGGCTTCCTGGACAACACTGAAAGAAGTCACAACCATCCTACACAATCTTTGTGCCTAATCTGCTGAAACACGTTAGCGATGCCGTTTAAAAAGAAAACATTTCAAAGTGACCCAATTTATTTTGGTACAAAAAACACTTCGGAATTTGAGGTCAAAGAAAACGTGTTTGAATAAAAAAAGCAAAACAAAAACTTACATTTCTGAGGTTGGTCTTTAAGAGCCACATTAGCTGTTTTTTATTTTCAGAACTTGTCTGAAACATCACATGCAAGCTGTAGCCAGGATGCCTGTACATAGGCTCACTGGAGTTCATATACAATTTCATGTGTGTAATCCATGCACATGAATAAATTCAGTCTCACCAGCATCCGAGTCTTTTCTACACAGGAAGTAAAGAGTGTCTCAATTTCCTTCCCATTATGTTTATGCAATTTGATACAGGCAAACAGGAGTAAGCTCTACAGTGTGGTAAGATGACTGGAAGCTACAGAGCATGACTGGTGAAGCACTAAGCTCAGGCTAGAAAACCCTGCTGAGAAGCAGAGTACAGCAGCTTAGGCTCACTGCTGTGAAAACAGAGTCCCACAGCTTTTGGCCGTTTCAACGGTGGCAAAGGAAGACTGCGCCTTCAGAAGGCAACACAGACATTGTCTCAGCAGCCTTGACAGAGTAAGCCATATTCGAGAGGACAAACATTTAGAACCTTACACAACTCAAGTACCAGTTTTATTTCATACTGCAAAAACCCAGGCAGCTTTGTCAAATACACCATCTGGAATAGGTTTCAAAAAAACCCTATCAATAAAAGCATGTACTTAGTGTAATTACCAGTTTGTTAAAAAGATCCGTTTTTAACTGTGTGCACACAGTTATTCCCCTTGATAAACTGGAGTACAAAAGCCTCCTTTAAAAATACTAGTTGAAACGGAACTTTTACTCATTAGTGTTTCTGTAAATGTTGTGTTGGAGCACTAAAGACATCTAGAACACACTTTCTTCAGCACAAAAAGCCAGAATGATGGTATTGAACTGTACCACATCCTCCTGTATCAGTAATAAGAGAATACCTTCACTTTGAAAATATCAAAGCATTACACGTGGGCCCAATAATATCAACTATAAAGAAAGCAAAAGTGCTTAAAACGCTCAAGTGAATAAAAAGCTTCCAGTAGAAAACACACATCATACTGGAATTTGCATTTTGAAAACAGTCTCCCAGAAAGCTCAACCAATCCTGCATAAAGTTGCTATAGAACAGTTACTGTGTTTTAATTAAGACGATTAATTTAGAGTCAAAATAAGTTTGACTTTTCAGTGTGGATGAAAGTAAGGCATTTCACTTCTAATTATGCAAGGAAATGCCTAAATTGAGTGGTCAGACAACAGTTTCACTTGCCTGTGTTTATAGTACAATCCAATACAACCCTGCAGTCCTACTTGCTTTCAACTACACAACAGAGATTTGAGAATTGAATGTTATCACAGATAGTCATCAGCTAAGCAAATGGAAGCCTGGAATTCTGTAGCAAATTAGGACTTCACATACTAACACTGCAGCATTAATGCAACATCGCTGTGGAACCATCATATCCAAAGAGGCAAGCCACCAGAGAGATGTAGTAAGAAAACAAGTTAAACACCTTGCCCAAGACCACATACTGAGTTTTCCAAGACACTGTATAGACTAACACTTCTTATTCCAGAGGCACAAGTCCAGAAACTCAGTCCTGTTTCAATGCAGGAATAACATCTGGTAGATGCTCTATAAACATAAAACGAAAGCAGCTTCACGTCTTCTCTGTATCTAATAGTTAACTAACAGTTAAACAAATATTAACGTGCCCACTAGTAACAAGAACAAGAGACCAGGAATGCACGAGAGGCCTGCAGCAACTTCTTCCCCCGCCCATTCACACACACTTACAAACATGCAAGTGTGGAATACCTTAAAATTTTAATGAACAAAAGGAGTCATATGGCTCCCAGGAAAGCAAACAGACATTTCTGGCAGCTTCAGAGGGAGGTGGAAGGAAGAAACATTCTTCACTGAATCAATTCAAGCATCAAATACCATAAGCTGTTGAGAGGTGGCCCCCTCCCTCCAACAAATGAGATAATACCTCAATAGACTTGTGTTTAAGACTAAACTATAACATATATTTCAGAATAATAGCTGTGAGAATTGAAACACTGCACGAACTTAGTAACCTTAACTGCCAAGGAGAACACGTGATCTTCAAGAGGAACTTTTTATTCCCAAAACTGACTAAACTGCTTAGCTTGCACTCCTCCAAAAAAATCCAATACTCAAAAGGTGAAGAAAACATGAGGATTAAGCTCTAATAAGGCAGTATTTAGTAAATCCTAACTAACTATTTGTATTATAAGCCTACATTAGCATAATTTGTTAAACTGTATTTCTATCAAAATATATTACTACAAACACTTCAGTGATCAGAATCGGAAACAGAGACTTTATAAAGAATTCCAGTTCCTCTGAGCTACCACAAATTCACAGTGACTGTAAAAATTCCTAGATTGAAAAAAAATCTACAACATCATACCATACAGCTATCTTTATACTCCAGCAGAAAACTCAGGGGTGTGGAAAACATTTTTTTGCACTATTCCATATCCAGAAAGACATAACCATGGTTAAAAGCTTTAGTGATTTATGGCATTTCAAAGTAACCAACAGTGACAATCCAGCAATCTAAAGGACAGGACCTGTGCCAGGAGCCCACTTCTATTTCTGGCTCTGTCACTGGTGGGCTGTGTGACCTTCAGTGGAGAGCTACACCCCTCTTCCTTTGACCACTCCTGGTCCTCAGGGAGAGAACAGCCTTTTGCTATGCCCTTAAGTGACTAACAAGAGCAGACTTCACTTCGGGGCAGTTGGCAGTGCTGCAAGACAAGGTGGCAAGGGCAGAACAAGGGTAAGCCACCAGGCCTCCAGTTTTGCGTTGGAAGCACACAGCGCTCTCCTTCAGCTAAGTATCATGAACATCTTACTGGCTTTCTTCTCAGAAGCCAGTAACAAAAAACTACATCTTCTGACTTACCTGACCCATGCCTTGTCTTTTAAGCAGAGTACAGTTGCTACAATAAACTGTAATTAGTTCCTTCATTTATCTAGTTTTGAACTGCTAAGACCCCAAAGAACAAGGTTTAATTCCATTCTTCCTAGGTCATCATCAGTAACATTTAGTACATTTAATTTACAGGACCAAGCTCTGAGCCTGCATAACTTACATAGTTCACAATTTAGCCCATCAATTTTAAGCAATTAACTAATAATCATGGACAAGAAATTAATACCTCAAGCATTCGGTATGTAGAGAGATGGTCACATTTACCATTATACTAGCCACAAAGATTATGGTTTAACACAATTTAATCTTCCAGTATAGGTTAGCTTTGCCTTAAAACAAATAAAAATAAAACCAAACAAAAAAAACTGAGCTTGTTATACTCAGACCCACACTGAACTGTAAAAACCCCCATCATATTTCTTGTCATCGGACTGCTATTGAGTCACTGAAATACAGTAAATCACCTTCAAAGGTGATTAATGTAAGAACTCTACTTCATTACAATCATAAATGAGAACACATCCAAGCCCTTTTCCACTATTTCTCATTTTAGCAAAGTAAAAAAAGAAAGCTTAAAGAATGTGATTCTAATTTCCCTCTCCCCTTTCCTTCAAAATATATCACACTCAGCTTCCCAAGAACAGCACATCCAGGAAATACTTCAGCCGTATTATTATGGCACATGGCTGCCTCATTGACAAGACACAAGGTAAACATTAAGTGTTCTGCATCAGAGCAGATGTATTTTTACAGAGTATTATAGAAAATAAGCATGGCAAAAAGTATTAGGCCTCACAATTTTATAGATGCTTTCTGTAACAGCAAAGCCTATAATGACCAGTGGTCTTTGCATGATCAACTTCAAATCTAGCAGTTGCAATTTTGTGTCTATATGCTTTTCTGGACATGTGGGATGCTAATGGTCACCTTGGCCTACACATTCCTTGATCAGGTAAAAGATACAATGGAATTTCAGCCAGTGTGTTCATTAAATTTGGCTAGCAGTTAAATCATTCCAGTAATAAATTTTTACAGCCTTTCAATAAATACAAACCTGAAAAGGTATACCTGTGAATTTGGAGCCTACTTTAAGAACTACATTCATCTTTGAATAATGGTAAGGGTTTCTCACAGCCTACTGAATTTGGTTTAGAAGTAATTGTATTAAGACGGGCTAAAGACCTCTTCCTTGGAGTATCCTCTCTACTATGTTTGATCATAGAACTTGGTTTCAACCCCTCCCTCCACATTTCACTTCCACCACTGACATCCTCCTCTCCCACACTAACAGATTTCAGAATTTTCCTTCTATCTCTCAGACCAACCTCCCACAATGATTTTTTTCTATTACAGCACACTTTTGGATACTGTATCAATGCTGCCTCTCTGCCCTCCTGACATAAAAGTATCTCTGGAAGTTTTGCACCTTTTGTGCTCGTCTGATGTTACTCACCACTTCTTGAATCTACTGATTTGCGGTCTGCGATCACCTTATTTTACAGATTGGCTGCTGCCAAACACAAATTGACTTCTGTATTCTCTCCCTAATCCATCAATACTTCCAACCTCTCTGAACTTTTCACTCAGCTGCCTTTGTCTTCTTTTCAGTAGCAGGCTTCTGGGTATACCACAGATGTCTTGAATGTATCTAAAAACCTAAACCACTTCCGTGTCTGTACAAGTTTCCCCTGCAGATTCATTTCTACTATTACGTCTAGGTTCACGTGCAAAGCAGCATTACAGTTTCCTCCCTTAAACAACATTTAGATTGAGCTGAAAGTTTAAAAAAATGTCCTTTTAAAATGGAGAAAAATCTCAAAATCTTTTCATTTTATATCTCAATATAATTTGGGTATTAAGGTCCAGAATTTTGCTCAAGGAACCCAGTCATAGTCTAAATACGGAGGGCTTTTTTTACTAGCATTCAGTTCCATTTCATGCCATCAGGGCTATTCTCTGCAAACAATTAAGAATTATATTGAGGAAAAAAGTATTTATTCAATGCCAGTTGGTACAGACAGGAATCTTGGATACACCTGACTAATGAAACAGACAGAAGGACAGCTGCAATATTAACTGTATACAGAGTTTCATTCTCCCCTCTTACATGGTGAAAATCTAGATTTTTCTATGCAGATACACACTGAAGTAATTTTCAAGTCTTGTGTCATTTATATATTTAATATTAATTCTTCTTAACTGACATTGATATTAAAAATTAAAACATTCAAATTAAATTAGCAATAATTTAGTAATTAAAAACAATTTCCAAGACAAGCAATCTATATTTAATAGCATGCCTTTCTACAAAGACAGGAAGAATACTTACTATGCTGTTATATACTACTTGTGTCTAAAAAATGTCCTAGGATTTCACATTTTAAAGCGCCAACCTTATTTGAAATCTTTGATTTTTTGGAATAAATTCTGAACTTGGCAATCTGCAAGAGTCTTATCCTATCCTTATTTCCTAACTTCCTTTTTAAATGGGTAACTAATATGTCATCATTCCAAGTTCAAAAAATTCTCATAGGAAAGTGATTTCTAGCCTGTAGATGCGAGTTGCTATGGCAACAACCACGACTACAACCTCTCTAACCTTATTTAATGAATAAAATGGAAAAAATATCACAAGATACTATAATGAAAACCCTCTACTATAAGTCTTCCTGAAAAAAAGAAACCAAAGGACTGCCTCCTCTACCCCATTTAACAATATTTGGGCTGGCAAAAAAGCCTTCAGTTACCATAACACCTTATGTCATTATGTTTTAGAAACACTGCGACTCTGCTTTTCTTGTGACTTCAGTATTCTCTGGCTTACAGACGGGTAAAAGACTGAATATGAGCTTTCAGTATCTAAGGATAATGGGTGTTATCTGTGGCGCAGTAGCAGCAAACAGAACAGGACTATAAAATACAGTAGGGAAAGACGTAGTGAAGAAAAAGATGGATTCTACCATAACAGTCTAAAAATAGATGCACTTCAAATGAAGCATGTATAGTTGAAAGTATCTACAGAACGAACAGCTCCATCTAGAGGTTAAAAAGCAAAGGCTATTAAAGCAAGCTTACAGGTAAAAGGTTCTCCAGTCTTCTTAAAAATACCCGCTAAAATGGTCTGCAAGAGCTCCCAATTAAAATGAAAAACTGGCTTCAAAATACACTTTTACATAAAAGTCACCCGATCTCTGAGAATCTAAAAGTTTTTCATTAAGACAAATTGAAGACAAATCTTGAAATGAAAACATCCAAAAATCAAAACCTGCTCACTAATACCTCAAGCTTCTTGCATTTTAGTGAAATTCATACTGAAATCCTAGCCTCAGGGAAGACAGTAGATTTTGCCCGTCTTCAGTGTGATCAAGATTTCACCACCACAGAATGTAAATCAAAAACTTACACCCATGTTCAACACTAAGTGAATGGTCCAGTAAGGAATAAAACTTCCCGCACGTGCAACACTTTTCAGGCCCCAATCCTTCATACTTACCTACCATTTTCCACTTATTTCTGCAAAAGTCAGAATGCCCCTGCTAAGTTGCTACGTGCTCCACAGCAAACTCCATTTTGCATTTCATCTTTCAAAGTAATTAATCATAATCATAATTTATGTGTACAGGGAAACAATTACCTCCACATTTTAGGACAAAATCCGGGCTTCAGCATTCTCCTTAAGAAACTACACCAGGCTCAGGTGAAAAAGGCCAGTGCTTTTCCCTGCCAGGATGGGAAGGAACCAGAGCCGCAGCCCACTGCCTGCATTAGCAAACACATCCTCTGTGCTGCATCTGCAGCAGTAGACACAGAGCCTCTGGCTGCCTTCCTGCACCTAAACCCTCAGTTCTAATGCAGTAAGGTTGTATTTGAGTACCTAAGACTCTCCAAAGATCATCAGCTGCCTGGCCAACTGATTTTCAAAATCGATCTTCTCTAACATGCTCTGACTTCCCTAGAGAGCTTTAAGTATGGGTGGATAGTCATACCTCAAACTCTCCTGCTTTAAATCTTATTTTCTCCACTTTATACTGGTTCTGGTCACTCTTTGTCTAAACTCCATACACGCATTACAATGCTTAAAATAGATCACCAGGACCATCTTCATAATTCCTCCCAGACTGTATTTTACCTTGCAGCCTGCATGAAAAAAAATATCATATAAAGGCATTGTTTCTTGAGCCTGTACTGGATGCTTCCTAGCTGTGCCTCACAATACAAGTAGTGATACAAAATAGAATAAAAAGGGTCAGAAAATCAGGAGCAAAAGACTGCTGCTAGAAAACCGTTGGGTTAGAGGTCTGCCGCTTTACTGCTCCAGAACAAAGGCATGCTTTGTTATTCACTCCATGCTTCTGGTAACATGAATTGCCTCATAGAAAATGTGGGAAAACCACCATATTTTCCCTGTCTTTATCCTCCTCCCAAACCCTTATCCCTCTTTTCCTCCCTCCCATATTGTTTTTTTCTGTTTACCTGTTCTAGAACTGTACTTTCTAATGGCATCCCTACTCTCTTTTTACTCTATATTCTTGATTCTAATTACCATCATTAAAAGATAAACATTGTTTACGATAGACCAAAACACCCCTTCCACCTCCCCCTAAAAAATACTAACATTAAGAAGCCAGAACCAGTAAAACAACTGACAAATCATTTTATTACCATTAATATGTGATTTTTAAAATTCCAGGTGCTGCACCTCTGAAAATCTGGCTATTTTGTGCCTAAATTTTAATTTGGAAACTCACGCAAGTATGAAAATACAGTTGTCCAGAAGACACTGAACAAACTATTCTTGAAAGATTTCCACAAGGTAACAGATTGTCCCAACACATGAAACAGCACTCAACAGGAACCTTTCTTGAAATTTCTTACAATATTGATTCATGTACTGTATTTCTCTGAAAAGTGTTCAATTTCTTTGAACATATCAGATCTCCACATTTTTAAGAAGTGTCATACACAGTCTCTTTTAAGTTCTGAATATCTAGCAAATACAAACCAGAGCTTTCATAGGAAGCTGGTGCCAGAATTTTCTCCTGATTATTTATCACAGTTTGAGTACAGATGTATGTTTAGGATTATTGGTTTATATTAACTTGCCATAGCAGAAGCAAGCCTCACTTTGTTTTTATTTAATACAGCATTTTAAATAGCCCTTCAATGTAGAACACAGTATTATGAATTCCTAGGAAGCATGACTGAGCATTACCAAAAATACTGTAAACTCTGGAAAAAAACTTCAAAAACTCAGACCTATTTTGATCTCCTATTAACACGCACTAGCAGAGAGAAATAAGGGCCTGTAACTGTTCATATACAACAGGTCAAAGTAGCTGTTCACATACAATAGCCCCCTTTTCATGCGCAAGTTCACCAGTTTAATGCCAAAAATAAACTCATTATCTTTTCACTATATCAGAGTGCACGCAGGGAGCAAGGAAAAGTGAACTGTTTCTCCTTCAGCACTCTACTCCAGGATCTCCAATTTAATAATTGGATCTCAATGCATACTTCAAAATTGTACTTCAACTTCAGCATTGCAACATTATTCCCACATCAGAGGAAAACATTCATTTCCAGCATGAAATGAGCAGCGGCAACTCAAAACAGCTTTTTATTTACTCTGAATATCAAACACAATGTACATCAAAAGCTTCAACTTTTTTTTTGTGGTCACAGTCCAGCTTGCTGACCCTACTTAAAATTGTGTAACACTGAAAAAATAAAAGTTTTACTTCCTTTTGGAATAGTGTGTACACATCTTTGAGAACAAACCTAGTCTTATTAGTCTAATTTTGCAGCTCTACTGCAAGATCCCCTATTACACACAAACTTTCTGGTGTCGGGGTAAGCACAGTTTCCTTTAAACCCCATCAGCACAGATAACAGGAAAGGGAAAAGGATGGATGAAAACACTGCATTCTGTAGCAATCCCAGTTCATGCAAATACAAGAAATATCAGGAGCTAAGCTGTGCTTTCACTTAAACCTGCTTAATGAGAATAAATCAACAGACTAGAAATTTTTAAATGAAAAATTACTCCAACAAATAGAAACAAATCCTTATTTCTCACATATTCGTTTTTGGTGTTCTAAATTAACCAGAGAGATGGCACCAAGATACTTAATTTACAAAATATTTAGATCAGGCTATTAACAAAAGTCTTCCAGAAAACAAGTATAAACTTGACCTGTGAAACAAACAATTTATATTTCTCTGGCTTTGTAAATGTTTTGCAGCCCAAAATAAGCAACTTAACATTAAGCTCAAGACCAAAGAAAATTACTACAATTAGTTCTGTCGCATTAGAAAATCATATATAAATCTCTCTACCAGAAAGTGTAACACTATTTTCTCTGCAACAAGCCAACTTCACTTTATCTAAGTTCAGTTTTAAAGCAATTCCTGTACTGCAAAGTGCTGGCAGAATTTGCACTAATAATTGCGGAAAATTTTACCATCACTCATTCTTTGTTGAGAAAACAAACTACTGAAGGATTTCTAAAAACTCCCAATCTCCCTATATATACGCTTGCAAGAAATGATAGTTGGAAGCAACTGAATTGGGCTTTGTGCTTTTCCAGGCATCGTTTCCTCAGAGTGATAGCTGTAAGCATTCGGAAATTGGCAGTTTAATAAAGAAAATCATAGCCATTCTTTTAAAGACACCAAAATATTTCAAAATTTATTTACAGATAGTAGAGACTACAGGCCTTTACTGAAACGT
>VYZV01037584.1:3429-20132 GCA_013401275.1 Pandion haliaetus | reverse complement strand
TTACAGGAATCGTTGAAAACAAAAGAAGCATTTCCCATACATGGCTGAGCTGAGGCAATTTTGACTGATAAGGTGGAAAGTTCAGGAGTTGAAAGCTGCAACATAAAACACCCACCCCCACTTTTATCTTGGGCATCTCTCCCTGGCAAGGCTGCCGTGTCTTGACTTTTCTCACATCTCCACACTACTTAAGCTTTCACCCAGAGTTTTAAAAGCTCATTTCTCTTCCCTGTTCAACCACTGTGCTGAGGCAAATCCCAAAGCCAGCAAGGGGCCGGATGATTCAGCTGGAGCAGCAGGCCTTGGAGGTAGAAAGCTCACCTGCCACAAAACTAGCCACCAGACCTTCACTGGTATCTATTAGCACTCATGTTTTCAGTAGCAACACTTAACAGAAGTATTGGCATGTAATTTCTTTTATGTAGGTGCTACATGTGCAAAACCACAGGCCAGAAAGTGGTTGTTTAGTGGGCTGAGTCTCCAACCAAACACCATGAAATTTTTTCTCTGAAGTGTTCTATGTCAGCTGGCAGTTTAAACTCTCCCCCCTCCCATATTTGCTTTTTCTAAAAAAAACAAACAAACAAACAAAAAACCCAAAAAAACCCCAAAAACAAAACAAAAAAAACCCTAAGTGTCTTCAGGCAGAATTCTGCACTAGAAGAAACATTTAACCAACCTTAGAAGATTAACTCAGCCTTCCCTTACTCAGCAACAGATAAAGGCAGGTTAACTGTGATTTTACAATAAAAACCAAAGTAATAATTTTATTTGCACTCTCCATTAGGCAATTCCCTCCCACGCACCACTTCATGTCCTAACAGTAGTGTAGCATAACCCAAGTTGTTTACATGTTTGAATCTCAAGACTAGAGGGAGGTTAAAAATAGATCAAGACCTAGAAAAAATTAAAATTGCTTTTCCAAGACACATCAATTAACTAGAAAAACAATCATTCAATTCAGTGCAGAACAAAAGTGTTCACATAGGATCAGAAGACTTCTGCTATTACAGGGAATAGGAACACAATGGACAAAGTTTCATCATTCACTTTATCTATGTAACATGTTAAATCAAACCCTTGCCTTTTACAGAGGTCATACATTTTGCTAGTGTGGAATCAGCACCATTTTGTTTTTGTAGAGGAGGATTCTACAGAAAGAGGAACAGAATGCAATAGACTGAACATCTTTTGTTATTTGCTGCCATCTATCAGCAGTGAAGAACAAGACTGGTAAAAAGTAAATGTACAAGAACAACCTATTTACAGTATAAAGCATTATAACACAAGCCTTGAAACCAGAGCTTATTCTGGTCCTGATTACCCTTTGCTATCTGCGGATTCCAGTACTGGCAATGGCAACCTTTGATTTATCAAGAGAATTGCTGACTTTTCAAGTGAGTTTCCTCGATGTCACTCAGCTAGGCCTCCTCATATCTGTACTGGCTTGTTCTCAGGATGGGAATCCATTCCTGTCACTGTCCTTGAAAGCTTCCTGGCTTAGAGAATCTCGTCTCCTGTCTTCCTACTGCTATTGTCTTTTTTCAGACAAGTCAGTTTAAGGTTTTTTTTATTTGCCCTAAGAATATCTTGCCACTCTTTCCTTAGATGAGTCTGAGTTTCTCATTATTTCATGACAAGTAGCAGAGATACCACGCAGAGCCTGCAGAACTCCAGAATATGATACCATGAAACACCCAATATTTTACAGTCCAAGTAATCAGTACGCAAACAATATTTAAATACTCTAATTAGAGCTTTAGCATACACTATCAAGAAATGTAGACAGTCTGTATGAGTTTGGTGAAATTCTGAATTTTCTTCCCCCTCTTTCAGCTCTTTACTCTAGGGCAGCAATGTTGGCCTAAGAAGAATCAGCTGGCTACACTTCCTAAAGCTACAGAAAATTGTAAAAACTGCTAAACACCTACATCTGTTAAGGCATAAGATATATCCCTTGATTATACTGCAGAGGAATGCAAATGATTATGAACATTTCCTGCAACAAATTGCTGTACCTTTAGGATGAGCTTGAGGATGAGCAGAAAAATGTAATGCCGTAACATCTGTAGATAAAATACAGAGTCTTTCATTCTGCTGGCAGCTTAGCTATTACCAAATGTTGGATTCAGTTCACTACTCAGTAAATAAGGGTGACCTTTTTTATTACTAAAACAAAGCAGCAACCGTCACAAGTAATAGCTGAATGAGAAATTCCAGGCCACAGTGAATTCCAGTGATGACCACTATGGTGCCAGTTTGCCCAGGCCTTTGCTATATTCACAGCAGTTGCTTTTTAAGATTCATCTCCTATTTCACCATATTAATTTCAGTTTTTTCCTTTCTGATCACTATATATCCTTGTTAAATCAAGTATGTGCTAGCTAGCTTTTATTCCTCTGTCTCTTTCGGGAGACATTGTTTTGTGTTCTCACTTCTAACATACAGATTGACTTTCACTCCCAGCACAGTGTCATTTAGGAACAACTATTATTGCAACTTAAGCTTGTACAGAAGGGCTTCTTTACTCTGAAAGGTGCTTTACCAGGCAAGCTTTTTGCAACTGGTGAAAACTTTACTGCAGATAGGTCTAGTTTTACCACTAGGTCACCTGCCTCTACTCTGAACATTAAGCCTTTAAAAATTCCTCCCAGTATTTACTTTAAGTGCAGTAAAAGTTTTCCACTATCCTGTTTTTAATTATAGCATAAAGAAATATAGTAAAGAATATAATTATTGGAAAATACCAAAAGCCCACAATGGTGCCATTGCAGCCCATCAGCAGAGAAGAGCACAAACACAGCTGTACAAGGAGCTGAGGGTGATCCTAGCACTAAGTGACACACTCCCACAATACCTGAGCAGGGCAGGCAAAGCCTGGGGGCAGCAGCAGGGTCCACCCAGGAGCAGTAGAAGACTAGACTAGATGCAAGCTACAATAGAGACAAGGTACAGGCAAGAAGCAAGGCTAAAGACTAGTTTGTTTATACCTCAGGGGAGATAGATGTGCTCGGCCCTGAGTTTAAATGGAGCTCCTGGACCAAGGAGCAGAGGGGTGTGGTTGGGTCCCAGGTGAGACTGGTAAGGACAGTTAGACCTATTGGTGCCCTTGACACTGACCACTATCAATAAAAAGTTGTTGATAAAAGAATTTCTTACTTATTAAGCTTTTCTTTTGCTTGTTAAAGTTATTTTGAAAGTTGTAGCTTCTTTATGAATGCTGTTTGTGCACCTCTGGCACAGAATAGTTGGAAAACCATTAAAACCTTTTTTTCTTTCAATACCCACTACTCCTGCTTTCTCTCTGTGTGGCTGTCACCTCACACCACCGTATCTACTTGAAGTTTTCCACTCCTAAGATTCCTGTGTTTGGCATTCACATAGATGTCCCATCAGGCACATAACCTCCCACCTTGCCATCTTAATTTATCCTTCAACTTGTAACTATGCTGCTGTTTTTGTGCACCATTTTAATTTAACATGGCTCCTCAGATCTGTCCATGATTGCATTTCTGCTCTCCTGCTACTTTTTGGTAGAGTTTCTTGCACAGTCTACAAACTATTAACATTCCTGATTTTTCTTTGGAGTTCATCCCTCTCTCAGCCATCAACTTGCTAGCTGATATCTTTAGCTATACACTTTCTTTAGAATTTTTAATATTTGTGCAACTTTGTTTCATCACTGTTTATCTGAACCAAACTCTAAACCTGATCCACTTGCAAATGGTCCCCAGCTGATTTTGATGAGTGGTTTCCCAAAGGATGCTGAAGCCTCTAGATAAAAGAAGCTACTGCTGCTGTTGCCTGGTTATTGCTGTTACCTAGAATACAGCGAAAATCCACGAAGAAGGTTAGGAACTCTGTGAGTTTAGTTTGTCCTTTCTAGTGGCTTTTTTTTTTTTTACTTGTTTTCTGTCAAATGCAATGTATATCAGTCTTTCTCTTCTATCCTTTAAAACAATGCCCTGCCCTTCCTTTGTGTTTACTTCTTCAAGCAAAACTAGAAACTTCCTTCTTCCGTAGCCTTTCTCTTTTCCTTGTTCCTTTATCACTTTTTCTTTTCCTAAATCATATTCACTCTCACTATTTCATTTCTAAATAAAAGTTAATAGGATTTCCGACTTTGAGGTAAAGTTGTACAAGCTTCTTCAGGGTCTTTATTTACATCATATCTAAATATACTGAAAACTTTTTGAAGGCTTAATCTTGATCAATTGTGAAATAAGAGATGGCCCCACTTCATCTCACTCTTTCCTCTTTCTGAGGATTGCTGGCTATCAGTAGCTGTCATCTTCTCTTTAGCACTAAAGGTTAGATTTAGAAGCCTGCAGGACAAGACAGGCACACGGTGGGATTCTTGAAGAGTAGTAGTCTGCCTTCTTCAGCATAAGATATAAAACAATGGTTTGTTGCAGAACTACTGAACAGAGATGTTGTAATTGTGCAGAAATAAATACAAAATAACTTTTATTCTGTAAGCTTTAGCACAAGACAATGAAGTGTTCGTAGCCTGTAAGGTTTTTGCTAGTACCATTGCCAACAGCCACGAGTCAGCTTATTTAGAGGAACTTAAAAATCAAGTGGAACTAACATAAAAATGTTAACTGAAGTAAAGATTTAAGCTTTATATACCTTTCACATGGTATATTCATCCCATAGAGAGTCTAAGCACTCTGTAGAAAAATGGTGTCTGTTAAGAGAGCATCGAGATATAAATCAACAAGCCAAAAAACAAAGTAGTGTTCGGCAAAAATGAAGTCGTGTTAAAACAGAACAACATAGGAGGAAACTGTTTTCTTTAGCTGCATCATAAACTAGAAATTAGTTTGTACTGTAGAAGTGCAAAACTTGAAATTCAAGCATGTAGATTTTATAAAATCTTTGAGTATGATCTGCCTGGTTACTTATATTGTAATTATTACTGTGTAACGTAGAGAAAAATTTTAACAGAATGGCTGAAAGAAGTACAGCATTCAGTTCAGTTTTGAAAGAGGATTTGATTACTCTTCTGGAAGAATAAAAGTGAAAGTTGTTGAAGAAATAATGCATGGACAAAAATAACAGTTGCTAAAATATTTGCTTGGTGGTTGAGCGACTAAATATGTTATAGATGAATCTACAGTATACCCATAGTACAGGCAGGTGACCTGGTTACAATGTTTGTCTCCTGATCCATTTATAATGCAAGATCCAAATCCAGCAATCTGATCTGCGTGGGAGGACCCACACACCTGTGCGGAGGCCCACTTAAGCAAGTGGAGTGCTTTGCAGGGGAAGGGTCATGCCTACACAGATCACATTACAGGACTGCAGCCAAACTTTGTGTGGATGGGGCCTAAATTTGTCCCTCTTGTGCTCTAAAATCATGGACTGCTTACATGAAGTAATACAAGTGATATGGTGGCAGATACAGAATTGTGAACCCACTATTTTACTGTGGCTGGACTATATTGTGTAGATTTTGTGTTACTTTGTGCTTTTTTGAACGGTTATTCTGAGAGCCTACATGTAGAACAACTGTGTTCTCATACAGCAAATTGCATGGAATACTTTTTTGTTTATTAAAGCCCTAATTTACTACATCCTGATTCTGCCTAGGGCATGAAGACCTATAGACGGTATTTTTCTCTGAAATGAGCTTTTATTTTTTAAGTTAAAGCAGTAATCCCCAAAGTTCTTTTGCTTGTGATCCTATTCACAGCTCAAGAATTTTGTTTAACATCATATTTAGATATGAATATTTGATGAAACTAAACTTCTGTCTACTCTTCAACATTTTTTTTTTATCATTGCCATGTCAAAGTCCTTAGGTTGCTTAACATTTACCATCTTCCACGTAAACGTCTAAGGCAATAAACCACTAAACCTCCACTAACAAAACCAGGTGAAAATAAAGTTCAGATTTTTCAGTCTAAGTTTTAATAAGTATTTTCACTGATACATAAAAAGAAAGAATCTTCAGGTAAATCAGTTCTAGTCAGTAGTAAAAAGTTTAAGTTGAAAACATAATGAGGAACTAAACCTCTAGGTAAAAATAAATGCTTAGTATAAGGAAATCAGCCTTGAAGACTTGCATGATCATTGCAATGTTCTCTTAAATCATAAAGTGTTGTTAAATAAAATGTGAGAATATGAACTGATGTATCCTATAGCAAAAAAATCTATCTCAAACCAAAATGTGACTGATAAAGTTATACTATTGAGTTCTAAAGCGTAAGAATCAGAGGGTGCAATTTGGGGTTAAGTCTGTCAGTCCTGTGCTGGCATGATGAATAAGTCAGTCTTGGCTTGATGATTAAATCTAAACACAAACCTACCTACTATAAGGCCTGCAAGGATTTACATTCACTGTGTATAATTTCATTACAGAAGGTAAGTATAACTTGACTTTGTAAGCAGTTTGGCAACAAAGGAACAATTTAACCATAATACTTTAATTTTGTGAATCCAAATCCTAGGAGTTTGCTGCAAATTAGATTAGATCCTAAACTAACAAACATGTAAAAGCAATGTTATTCAGGAAAAAGCTTATTCTGCATGCAAGCGGTATGTTAAAATTCTTCAACTTAGCAAGCTGCTCTTTTGGCATTGCCTTTGTGATCTCTGTTTTACCTGGATTATTATTTAATGTTTTGAAATGTCATGCTTCCTGAGGTTTTACTGGAAACAGCGGTGAGCTCCAAAGGGAAAGAGAGAAAGTGTGGAAGGATTGGGGCTCGGTGAAGAAGGGGAGCACAGGCCATCCTCTTACATTTAGGAGGAGCATGTTAGAAGTCTTATTCACGTGGCTTGATAGGAAAGCAGAAGGAGATTTATCTGATGTTTCACTGATGAAATACCCATTCACCGGAAATGCATTAAAAATTGGGGAAAACATTGACTGAGATGCTGCTGATGGTTATATTTTCTCTTATGCAACATCCTGAGGAGGAGGAGATGTGGTCATTTAAGGCAGTTTGTTCTTTATTCCCATTGAAATATGGGAAATTTAAACATCAACCTTCCCACCACCACTAGAACAATGATGTCAGGTTTTGTGGAGGATTTAGGGCTCTATAAAAGATCTAAGAAAGCACAAAAGAGTGTGGGTTGGTAAAGGAATGGTTTATAATAGAGGTGGGTTGACAGCTATTAAATTTTGCAGTTCTGTGAAACTATTTGATTCACTCTCATTAACTGCATTAGCCCACTATTTCTTCTCAAAAGCAACAAAGAGAAACCCTAATTAGTATTTTGGAATCTTGAAATGTATTAGTGCAGCCTGTGTCATCAAGTATTTCAGTCAAGTCTCACTGAATTGATTATGGCTTCAATTCTTGGAACTAGATAACTTCAAAAGCTTAAGTTACAACTTGTTTTGAAATAGATAAAATGAGCTATCTGCTATTATTGCAGGACTATATGAGAACCAGTGATGGCCAAGCAGCTGGCATTGATGGAGTGGGGGGTCAGAATAGCTTGTTAGATTTAACAATAAATACTGTCATATTGTCATCTTAATTTAGATATTCTCTGGGAAGGTTCCCATAATATTGCCTCCTTAAACTGGTACATTGAGTTACTATTTCTGCCAGAAAATTAAATGGTAAATTAGTCATAACAATGAAAACATGTTGATGTGCTCATCCTGCTAAGATAAAAAGAGAGAAAGCGTGAAAGGCAGTAAGTCCATAGATACTGTCTATATTGTAACACGTGAAGACTCTCAGATGGTTTCAGATGGTCCTTCTATTCTCTATTCAGAGTTCCCTGGTACAGCACCTTGTACTGGCAAGAGTAAGCTGATAAGATTAACAATTCTTTGCTGAAGAAGCGATGTTTATGCACTGATTGTATCCACCTGCCTGTCAACCTCCCATATCTGTCTCCAAGTTTGAATCTGCTGGCCAACTCCAATCAAATGAGGGGAGTATGTTTCAAAGGCATTAACTTGTGACAAAATTGGTGAAAATCGGCATCTGGATGAAGGAAGATGCTCTCTTGCTTCTGAAAGGTGGGATGAAGCTCTAGAAACACGTATCCCATTGTCTAGATGCAGCAGGCAAGACCTGGTGCATGCCGAAGGTAATGAAACAGACTCCTACAGTGAGGTCTTGTGTGCCTTTTCTTTTGTCCTACCTAAACAGGGTTTACGCTTGGATAAAAAGGTTGCTGCTGTCGGACCCAAACTTCCCTCTGTTCATATACTATCTTGATGCTATCTTCCCCATCCAACCTAGTAAGAACATGAGTAGTTCTGATAAAATGGGAGGAATTGACACGATTTTTGTAGCAAGAATTTGTGTTTTGAATCGGCTTGAATGCTTTTGAGAAAAGAGTGATTATGTGGAAAAGGGTGATCTGGTTGATCAAGTGTTTCTGGATTTTTAAAAAGCTGTTGACAAAATCCTGTATAGATTACTGTGGGCAGTAAAAACAAGTGCCACTGCAAAGAACTATAGCAGTATCTCATTACACTGAATGACTGGGTATTAAAAAGTCAGACTAAATTCAACGTTATTAAACACTATGCGCAGAGCAAAAACACACCAAACTGTGCAAACACAGTGGTTTCTGGATGAGCCATTTATCATTCAAGGAAGAGATTCTGGAGTTAACTGTGAACAGTTTGAGAAGATCAGTGTAATGTTCAGTAGCTGTCAAGAAAAGCTCTTAGGAAAAGAATGTTAACGAAGTAACGGAGGAAAACAGAAAATACCCTCAGGTCACAGTGCAAACCCTGGCAGTACCAAATACCCTATTCTAGCCATTCCTCACCTCAAAAACAACAGAAAAGGCAACAGACAAAATCAGTAAGGATGATCTGAAGCCTGGAACAACTGCATATAAAGGAAGACTAAAGGGACTAATGTTCTCCTGTGTCTTCTTAAGGCAGAAGAATATTAGTCTGTACAGGGAATACGGCATAGATCTGTATAATCATAAATGATGAATAGGCCTCATTATTTCTCACATATGAGAATTTGTGGGCATCCAGCAAAACTACCGGGTAAGAAGTTTATGACAAACAAAAGGGAACAACTTTTCACACTGTGCATGAATTGGAAATTGCGGCTGTGGAACATTGATGCCGAAACATAATGAGCTTAAAAAGCAGATGAATGAGGGGATGGCAAACCAATTTAGCACTGTTAAACACAACGAAATAGCCTGTGACTCAGGATGTTTGTCTGTGAACTGAAGAAAATGGAGAGTATACAAAGGGGAAGTAAAATTGTATGCATGCCCAGTTCTTGGTCTTTAGTACTTAGTTTTAGCCTTGTCACAGGAAGCTGTTCTTGCATGTTTCCGCAGCAAAGACTGAGATCAGTCTTAAACAAACTGAAAGCTTTCCTGGAAAAAAGAAATGTTTGCATGGGCTGGAGAGACAAAAAGGCACAGAGCCCAGGAATCTAACGAGAAAAGAGGTGAATATCTTAAGTTTAAAACATCAAAATGAGGGAACCAGAAGGAGATACTGAACAAAGCAACTGAAGGTATCAACTACTCCCTGAAAATCCGTCAGAGAGCTAGGGGATACTATCCCACATTTTGAGCAGAGGCATGATAGCATTAGGTACCCAGGGCTGATGGTCTTGGCTGGTATGGCCATTCTCAAGCCTACAGTGTAAGCACTACAGCTGATGTGACACAGAGGTGGTGTGCTCAGCAGCTAAAGCACACCAAGCCATTGTGTGGTCCCTACTTGGTACCCCTGACACCACCCCAAATTCCCTTTCCTCCCATTTCAAAATGCCCTGCTTTTCAGAGGTGTTCATTTGCTGGGGATAAACAGAGTGACTCTGACTCAGTTCCTTCTAATTTCAGAGCCTGTCAGGCCTCTTGCTGATACCATTCCAGATGCTGATGACCAATCCTTACTACATCTGTCCCAGGCAAAGAGGGCTGGAATCTCCAAGGACAACCATTTTTCCAACCATGTCTCATCAGACAGATTAATTCATAGCATGGTTATAGGATTTTAGCATGTGTTTGGCAAAGCCAAGAAAGCATGAATCAGATTCTGTACTCATCCATTGCAATGTTACTGCAAAAGAAAACACATGGGGGTTGTAGATAATGGTATCACTATCTGTCTGAGGAAATAACAGTTAACGCCTACTGTATTGTCCTGCAGAGCTCTCTTTGGAGATTACAAGCTATCTTTTCTGCTCTTTTCGTTCCAGATAGATTCTCTTTCTTGAGTTTTTTAAGCTTCCTTAGTTCTTTCACCCAGTTCTTGGTGCTTGCCCAGTAGAAGGGCAGCTTCTGGCTTTATACTAAATATGGCTCAGTTTTCCACTGGGCTTAGCCTTTAAGTTACAATACACAAATGTGGCAAAAGCGACTTTTCCCTCTCCCTGGGGTTTCTCCGAATTTACGGTCCTATTGTGTTCCTTAATTAGAACATTCCTTCTATCCTAAATGGCCTTTTTGACAGTTACATTTCCAAGGTTGATACGAAGTGTTGATTTACAGTCATTGTTTCACCTTGAACTCTTCTGAATGGCACACCTGACACAAAAATAAAACCCACCGATTTACAGTTCCTTGAATCCCAGTTTTAGTCAGCGAGACCTGCATTGCCGTAATCATGCCCCTGACACAATTATACCTGTTATCCCCATGTTACTAGGACATAAGCATAAACAACTTGCCACGTTAGACCAAATGAATGCTAGATAGCTCTGAGCTTGTTTCACGTGATCCTCTCAAAGGTTTGTTAATCTGCTGGATGTCTCCATAATACCCTGTGAGAGAAGCTGCTGCTGCTTTAGAAATGTGCCAAAATGTCTACCATGCAGATTCAGTGCATAAAACCACGCAGCCAGAAGCGAAGTATAAATAATTCTTTAGCAGGAGAGAAGGGATTGGTTGCTTAAGGGAATATTTAAGTGAGCTTGCTTCTCTTCCAGAATTCATAAATATTTAAATATTTCTGATGCACATGTTGAAACAGCGAACACACAATCCACCCGAAGAGTTAAAGCCTGAACAACCACTTGAGCTAGGGCTGTGATAAACACAACAGTTGTTTGTGCTGAATGCTGCTTGAAACAAGGTGGAAACCCTGAGCAAAGATTTTTGGCTGTTGCTTGATTTATCCTGGGTTGGGAAAACAAACCTTATACTTTTTTTGGTTTTTTAAATAGACATTGCCGATTTCGTCTCCTAACTGGAACCACACTGAAGACCTTACATTTTCAGCTAATGTCTAATTCAAAAGAGGCGAGACTGCAGATATTTTAGGATGAAGAGTACCTGTTCACAGGTTCCATCCATCAGTGATACCCAAACAGGCTTTGAAGGCTTTTTTAAAAGAAAGTATTTATAATCTTCTAATGCAAAGAAGCACACTGCTGTGCATGATACCCCACGAAGTCAATGGGACTATTCATGAAACAGGATACCGTCACACAAGTTGGTATTTCACAATTTGTTCCTATTTCAAAAGTTAAATCCTGCCCAGAAAAGTTATATGTAGTTGCCATTTTACTAACCTAAGAATTGGAAAGAGACTGAAATGAGAGAAATGAATAGACAAACCAGAGAAGTGAGTGAGAACTGCAGGTGAAGATGCAACTGATGCATTTAACACTGAAAAAAAAATACCATCAGCTACTCAAGCACTTGGTGTAAGGTCTGCCACATTTCTGTTTTGGCAAATGCAGAGTAGCAGTATGAAACTGCAAAGTCCATAATGAGCAGTTTCTGTGCTCGGGCTGCAAAGGGACCGTGTTTCCTTGATTTCCTAGAATTGACCTTTGTGAGTTCGCTGTCATCACATGCTTCTCTGCAGCTGGTTTCTGTTTGGCAAGACAGAAAAATCCATCTCAGTGCCTCAAGAGGAAAACAACAACAACAAAAAGTAATGTCTCCTTCCCCAAAGTTGGCTGCATTTATTTCATATCCAGGGAATTATTATTTGTTTCAAATAGCTATGAGAATTTGGAAAGAAAGCAGCAGTAAGCTCCTGTAATGAGGCTCAAATCTAATATTTTTTCTCCCTGCAGGCACAATAGTTTCCAGGGATATCTTCAGGAGTTTCAGATACGTAGAGGAAACGGACTCAAAGCCAGATTTTCTTGTGCGGATTTGAGACAATTTTGCTTTCCCAATCTTAGGCAGTAAGACACCTAAAGAGAACAAATCCAGGGAGCGGAGAGGGAAAACCAGTTTTGCTGTAAATTAATTTCACCAAGGAGGATTTTGGTCCTGTTTTTGTACAAACAGTGACTGCCGATCCTTGTAAGAACAGTAACCCGCTAACTTTAGCTGGGAAAGAGAGGAGGTCAGATATAAGGAGGCCAGATATAATGTGAATGTGAATTGATATAATTGAGGATGGATTTAACCGCCTGAACTCTCATAAACAGAACCACCAAGAATGTAAAGTGAAGTATAGCAACGTTGCACATATTTGGTCAGCCTTGTCTATGTAGTAAAGCTTTACAAATTATACAGGTGCCCATATTAACACTTTAACCCTTTATTACAAGTGCCTTTTATTTCTGGTCAGTATAGGCTAAACTGAGAAACGTTCCACTTGCATTGGAACATGTGTATCTAAACAGGCATTATAGAAACAGAACAGGATCAGTGTTCAGTGTATGTGCTTTAGGTGATCCTGAAGCCACCTCCCCATCCAAGTTGAAATATGTAGTAGAGTATTTAGACAGCCTTACTTTAGGGACCTAAAATTAGTTACTCTGAATCATGCATTAGAAGAACCTATTTTTGTCCCATACTATACAGGATGCCTAAGTTCCTTGGCACCTCATTCAGATGCTGTGATCACTCTTGCCCCCATCCTTCAAATAGATAAATTCTCTGTAAAATAGAAGTTTATGCAATAGGTGCATTTCTAAGTTGTCGTCCCCTGGCTCATGAAAATTTTCTCTATCTTTAGGCAGAGCAGTGTTTCTCATACTTTTTTAAAATAAGGCAAAGGAGGTCACGTCTCCAGGTGAGATTTTTCTAGCTGCAAACCAGCATAGATATGTTGTTTTCAGAATCAGTGTTTCTGTTTCTTTGACTTAAAACTAGTGATTTAAAACGCATTCACACACTTCAGAAGGTTCGTTAGACTGACTAATCCTACTGCCATCTTGCTCATTGTTTCTCAGGAAAGTAATATCTGCAGTTGAGTTCCTAGGGGCAGGAGGGGAGGCAAGCAGCTGTAATTACTGCTCTTCGCTGTTTATACCAGACAAGGAACTGCTACTGCCCAAAATCTTTAGAGCGACTCAGTTTCCCAGGGGCAGGGGAGTAAATGCTTTCACAGCAGGCTGTAATTACAGGCTCTTCTCGTGTCCCCATCCGGAAGGGATGGAGCAGCTCCTTGCAGTGAAAATGCCCTTGTTAGTCTAAAGACTTGCAGCTAGTAATCACAGATGCTGCTTCTTGGAGAAAGTGAGTTACTGCTGTTTTGTCTGAAAGTTGGTGAGCAGGATGGTAGCAGCTTCTTGACTCTCTTGGGCATCTTTCGGTGCCTGCTTTGGATGACTGACCAATTTAGAAACACAGAAGTGAGAGAAAGTCTGAAGATCCTCATCACTGACAACACCAAAAAGCAAGCTATTCCTCTTTATTTTTGTAATGGGGCTCTGAGTTGGGGGAGCGGGGAGCGGGGTGTCACAGACCAGGACAGGTATAATACAGGTAACATGAAGCTTCTGTTGGTTTGGGTGTTCTTTTCCAAACTGTAAAATCTATAGGAGTCTGTCACTCAAAAAATTATTCAACTTAGGTCGGAAAGGACAGATGGGACACTAAGCAAAATGTCTGTTTGGGAAAAGTAGTTGCTTGAGAGCTGAGATAGTAGAAACCACAGTTAAGGTTGAGTGACAAGTTTCCTAAATACCGATGACAGTGCTGGTGTTAGTTGACCTAAGGCAGCAAGCCGTCCAACAAGGGAACGTGTGAACAGTGCGCAACATGACTTAAGCCACTGTTAACAGTCAAAATTTCTCATGAATGGAAAGATTGTATTTTTTTCACAACTACAACGCTTGGATACATCAATTCTCAAGATTTAATGCCAAAAACAGCAGGTGGCAGCCATATTTGGGTTGCTCTCAATTCATATTCCTCCTGCTTAGTAAGAGAGGAAAAAGCTGTTAATGCAAGTAGCACAGACGGGTTCCTTGTTATGAAAGCTAGTCCTTCATCATATGACTCTGGAACCAAATGTGCTTTTACACACTGCTGCAGCCAAAACATATTGCAAACTTGAAGAACAAATTTATTTTTGACTCGCTTGGCAAAATGCATCATTTTTTCCCTTTTAAATAGCAGAATGCCAGCATACTGGGGGGAAAGGATTAGTTTTTTAATAATTAGTAAATGTAATTAGTAAATTAATCAATGTGCAGAAAATACTTTGAAAATGCAAGTATTATATGTATGCTTACTGTTGTAATTGCAAATGGACTCCGAATCTCCTTTTTCCTTGTTTCAGATTCTGAAAACAGGAGTCATATTTCTGCGAACGAGGAGGTCAAATTAGTACAATGACTATCTGAGGGGCTGATGGCATCCTTGGCATGTTTTTCCCCCAAAGGTAAGTGTTTAATTCTGGCCGAAGGGACTGGTGTGTCTGAGGTACAAAAGTCAGATGAGGAGGCTTGCTGGTTTGGATAAAACGGGCTCCCTGAGGTCAGAGGTGTTTATATGAATAAACATTGCAAGCCACTTAGAAACATGTGAAAAACCGAGCTTCAGTTTTAAGTCAGGTTGGAAAGGGCAGAAACTGCAGGAGTGTTTTTTTGATAAGGTAGCTATGAAGCAACAGAATGCAGCTTTCAAGTTCCTTATGTATCCGCCAACTTCAGTGTCAGAAAATTGGACTATAATTTTTTTTTTTTTCTCCGTGTCCAAACAATCTCTGCATGCTTCACATGTAATAAACACTTCCCCACGTTGGAAACGGCTGTTTGGACCAACCACTACTGCAATTAAGTAGGAAAGAAGAATTGACCATAAATGATAGAAAAAGAAGTAACTTTAGACTTTTCAGTTTCAAGGCACATATATTTTCACTTTATCCTTAAACATGGGTATTTTTTTTTTTTACAGCTTCTGGGCCAGTTACCCAATTTATCCTTGTCTGAAACGATGATAAAACTATTCGTTTCATAGCGTTTAGCTACACCTTTTGCTTATTCCTGTTTTCACCCACAAAACACTAAAACAAGGTATTCTTTGTCCCCATAAAAATTTGACCGTAATTAAGTTTTGTTTTTAATTCCGGCCAGAAAGGACAGAAATTAATGTATAATTTGCTTTGCATAATGTAGATATGAGGCAA
The DNA here is from genome assembly GCA_013401275.1 of Pandion haliaetus. Taxonomy (NCBI): domain Eukaryota; kingdom Metazoa; phylum Chordata; class Aves; order Accipitriformes; family Pandionidae; genus Pandion; species Pandion haliaetus. Next base: position 4,843 of record VYZV01037584.1, on the reverse strand, counting down.
TAGAATGTAATTGTAAAGCCACTGTGAAAGATGTCAACAAACACACTCCAAATCACAGTAAAAGTTACAGTGAAGTCCAACTCTTTTGTAATAACGTAAAAGGTGATACACAATCTACAAGATTATGTGATATGAAATCTTCTAGGAGTGGAAGGGTATTTCAAAAGTATTGAACACTAAACAAAATCATTATGCTTCCTTTCTTAAGAGTATAGGTCTAGGAAGGTGAGAAAAGGAAGAACTAACTTTGTTTCTTTGATACCTGCTTGAAAAGGCTCGGCCTTTGTAGCACTTCAGTCAAGGGAAATTAGCAAAGTATCTATTTTATCCGAGTCTCATCCCGTAACACAGAACAATTACTGTCACTGAAGCTTTAGGAAAAGGAGCTATTTGGTGCACTTAAAGTGATGATAAACTTTAACTTTCCCAAGATTTTACAAGAAAAATTCAAGGAAAAGCAGCATCAGGCCTCCTTTGGGCAGCTGGGAAAGCCTTATTTATGAAACGCTGATTTATTAGTACTCTTTGTCGGGAGAAACCTACAGCACTTGTGCTGATTATTTTTTTGGTGACTGTAAATCCAAGTGGTGTGACTGTGTTCAGGCAGGCGTAAGTGAATGTAACACACAGGATCTGGAAATAAAAATAATACACGATACAAAAGGCATGTAACGAGATGGTATAAATGCGCTCTTCGGGAAAATGCCACTATCTGAGCATTACGGCCTTTGCTTATCATACTTAAGCTTTCTGTGGCATTCATCCTCTTCATAATGTGTTTCAGCATTTAGTTAGCCATCTCTTTTTTTTTTTTTTTTTTTTTTTAATTTTAAGCAGAGCTAGTTTGAGCATAAAGATCAGAAAACAGGATTTGTCCTTGTGGGTAGCTTTAGATCTAATCAGTGTGCAGCTGTTGTATGGTCAGGATGTGATTCTCGAGGGGAAATTCAATTAACAATTATATTTAGGAGACAGCTGGAGATAACAGCTATCGGTACCGCTAGTGCTGTTATCACATATCCATCACAAGCTTCATCCTACGCCCGCAGGCCCATGGCAGGACCAGGCACTGCTGAGCTCCGCTTTACTGACTAGCGTTATTATTTCAAATAAGCCTCTTATTTGAATAACAGCCCGTTATCAAACTGTGTGGCCAGTTATCTCCCTCATGAAGTCCATCCCCGCTTCGCGTTACAGTAAATTTTTGGGGTGAAGACCAACGTTCCGAAGCGAAGAGCAGCTGGAAGGTGAACGTTTTTATTCCGAGTTACGCGTTTGGCTGGCGGCAGCTGTACGAAAAGGGCTTTTTAATAAACCGCAAAGCCGCAGAAAGCGAACTCCGAACTCGAGCAGGCGTTACCGGCCTTGCCGCCACATCGTTCTCCTCACCCAGGTGTCCAACCCCCCCCACCCC
>VYZV01037583.1:13634-44296 GCA_013401275.1 Pandion haliaetus | reverse complement strand
TTTTTTTTTTTTTTTTTTTTTTTTTACTTCGTTGCATGAGGGTCTTGGCCTACAAGCTCTTTACCAGTTGATGTTTTTGCTGAAAACACGATGGGTTTTGAGCCCCTTCCAACGACAGAGCTGGAGCTGTAGGTGCTCAGTGGTCTACAGAGATCAACATGTTTGGAAAGGAGATATCTTCAATCGATAGGGTTTTAAGAGTGAGCAACGCTTTGCCAAAAGGGCTAAAAAAACGCCAACGATAACCTTGATAGGTTGATAACCTTTTAATAGGTGATATGAACATTCTCAAATGTCACCTTGCAGATGGAGGCTTGTTCAATTCCCCCACCTCCCCCAAGGTGGCAGTGGCACCTCAGGCCAGCACAGTGACCAACTAAATATAAAAATTCTCAGTGGAAGTTTTTCCACTGCAACAAACTATAAGGCATTTTGTTTTAAAGCCTATAGTAAATACATACATTTGAAGAAAAAGGGCTGGTGAATTCGCAGTCTCAGCCAAAAGGTTTAACATGAAAACCTTTTTCCTTCAGAATTGGTTTTGCCACCCCTGTTGGAAACAAGTGCTGTGTTTGATGATGGGTTGTGTTGCGTGGGTGCGATGGCAGCTGAAGTGCCAGTGATAGCATTTAGGTTTCAATATCGTCATCATGAGAACTTAGATCAACGTGAAACCACGGATATCAGCTACTTTCCACACTTTCGGCAGCAGTGCAACAGTCCATATCCTCCATCCCAAATCATATACGTTGTTTGGAGAGAAACATCATTTGTGGAGAAGTTTTGTGAGAGGTCCTTACATGGGGGAGCAGCACCAGATGAGAAAGTACCAGCTGGAATTCCCTCTGCCACCCATTCCTGCCTCCAGAGACCAAATACTGGATTTTTTGACAGTGAAACTCATCTTTTATTTTTCAAAGAATATCTGCAATTTCATTAATAGTGCACAGAGATAAAATGGTATCTGTCATTGTAGCAGTACTCAGTGCTAAACTGGAGAGAGGAAAACATTATCTCCATTATAACTGTAGGTATTGCAATTTTACTCTGGAAAAAAAAAAACAACTTTTTCCCCCAAAAAGAAGTCACTAGGTGCCTTTAAATCACATTCCAAAATCCTCCCATGCAAAGGGCTCTCTCCCAGCCTGTAATACAGGCTGATCTAACAGAAGGACATTGCCCACAGAGCCAGAAAATGATTCTTGAAGTCAGTAGATCCATGCAAGCATAGCACCAGTGGTTTAACTGAAGCCTCAGGAGCCCTCTCTGAAGCACAAGGTCTGTCTATATGAGCGGGTAAGAGGCATAACTGGCGATCCCGCAATGGTTCGCGTGGTTTCTTGACATGCGGATATAGCCCTTATCGCCAAAATACACGCCCCAACTTTTGGGAGAGGAAACAAACAAACAGACACAAGAAAAATTAAATTCCTTTTTCTGTAAGTGAAGTGGCAGCTTTATCAACATCACAGCATTGAAGTGGTTTCATTAACTGCTTCATGGGATTTCTAATCCTGTATTAAGTTATGACCACACTCATCAACATAAAGGGAGCTTAAGGTGGGTGTAAGTGTATTTTAAATGTATTTAAAGTTCCTTCACACTGCTAGGATGGCATAAAGGTGCTTTGACACGGCTAAGCATGAATCCCTAGGGAATAGTTTAGGGACCAATACCAACTTTCAACTTTACAACAACCCCCATTGCAAAAGCACCCAACTGATCTCCCTCTCATCTGTATGAATATCAGTTGTTATAAAATTGTGAGGATGTCAGTTCGAGCAGTGGGAGGTTACCTAGGAGAAGCCTATTCCTATAGATAGTGAGCATACAGACAACAAGAGTTCAGGCATGCATGGTTGTGCCTTTACCTGTTTTTCACAAGCCAGTAATCCTTATCATTTAGGGTGCCGTAGCCGATCACGAGCACTGCGTGATTCACCTCCTGTGTGCACCGGGGGTCATCATACACACCTGGAGAAAAAAAAAAAAAAAAAGAGTTTGGAAGCATGTCATCAGACCACAAGACTTTGTCTCTGAGTCGAAGTCAACCTTCAGCATTGTCACTAACACTGCTGTCTTGGGTTTTGCCATATTGATGCCTTCATCCAGGAATTAAGCCCCAATTTGCCAAATTCCACCAAATTTCATAAGTTTTATGTGCAGAAGACTGTGAAGATCTTCAGGGTAAAAGGACATACCTGACCTGTACAAGAAGAAGGTGGGCTGGGTGGCATCAATGGCAACAGAGACCGGTCCAATGTTGGCTACAGCATCTTTCAGGGCTGTTTCATTGGCGTATGGGAGCTCAACGTACTTGGAGCAAGTGGCGGCTCGTGTGGAAGCATTGTATTGACACGTCCCATTCTGGTAGGAACAAGGGGGAGTTGAGAAGAGGAGCATGAGGAGTCCACCAGGAACATCTCAAGACTTTCAGGTACCTGTTTTCTATCAGCCCTCTTTGACTTTGTGCTACCCTGTTCTTCACCTTTCTTTGACCACCATTTTTCTACGCACAGGACTACAGAAAAGATGGCTGGAAGGACCTAAAGAGACCGTCTTGTCCAGCCCACTTCCCCACACCAAGAGCAGCCAAACCATTTCAACGGAATTCTCTGCCTTTTATCTAGAAATCTCTGATGACAATACTTCTACCACTTCCTTAGAGAAACTGTCCTTGCTTCCTCATTCTTCCCATCTGAAGACTCAAGTTTAACCTAAATTTCTTTTACTGTACATTCAGTCTAGGGCTTCTCATTCTCCCTCTGGACACAGAGAACAGCATCTTTTGTCTCTGCAGCTGCCTCATGCATGTTTGAAGACTTGTATTCCACTTTTCTTTCTTGGAGTGAGCTGCTGTTACTTTGACCTGTTTCCATAGGCCATGTTTTCAAGACACCACGTCATTTCAGGGCATCTCTTGTCTCTGGCCATCAAGACTGAGCATCAGGATCTTTATTTTCTTACGGCTCTTTTCTTATGACCTTGCAGCAGTCATATAGCATCTGTTAGAGGCAACTTTTAAAAAAAACCCAATTGTATGAACATCGTTCGCCAGAAACCTCTGCCCACTGAAATGGTAGAAATATCAATATCCCATTTTTGAGCTACAGAAGATGGAATAATAATACATGGAGCTGAGAACAGGACCCAGGACTCCTGTCCCATTTTTCCCTTCTGTGTAATACGTTGCCTTATAATTTACGTAGCACAGAAATAAACATGTAGAAATTCTGGCTCCTAGTCCAGTCATCGACCTATGAGAAAAAATAAAGTCTAAAGGTCCCTTCCCTGGGTCTGAAAGAATCAGCTGCAAAGGCTGAGATGACACGAGACTGATAGAAACCAAGACAGAGGGAAATCAGTGGGAGAGGAGAAGGCTGTGCATGCAGGAGAGCAGAACAAATGGCCACGTTACTTCCATGCTCATGTGTTTTTCTGCAGATTTCATGTGCTGCCCAGGTCTGATGCCTACCTGAGCCGTGTAGGGGTAGGAATCATCTGAGTCAATCCCTTGGTTGTCGATGATGTACTCGAAAGCTCTGGTCATGAAACCTCCACTGCACCCTTTGTTCCCATACATCATGGAGCAGTCAACGAGGTTCTGGGCGCTCAGGGACACCAGCTTCCCTGTCTTCAGCTTCACCTGGGCTTCAAGGGCTCCCACGGCGCTGAATGCCCAGCACGACCCACAAGCACCCTGCAAAAGTCCCAGAGATGCTCAGATGCTGCCCCACAAGACCCAAGACGTGGAGGCACAAAGAGAGCTTCAAACCTGGTACTTCACATCCGTGACACATCCCTTCTCCCTCCAGTCCACCGTGTCGGGGACTTTGCTGCCAGGCTGCAGTCGGTACGTGGAGCTCCGGTTTGACCGAGGAGCAATGTTCAGCCCAGTTAACAAAGCCGCCACTTCCTCGCTGGTCTGGTGGGAAAAGAAAACACCAATTCATGATGTCCTTGTCTCTGCTAAGTCTTAAACTACGTGTGTTGAAGGTAGAGGGGGATTTCTGTTGAACAGTCTGAGCAGGAAGAGTTAGGTTTGTGGAGTCCTTGACTTGTTATTTTTTACATTTAATTTCTAGCTGTTCATTGGAAAGGCCAAGAAAAAGAAAATAGAAGGCTGAACTCCAGCACCAAAAATCCCTGGAAGCTGGTATGTTTCATTAAACGACACTACAACCTGGGGACATTGAAGAGGGATTATTTGCAAATATATCTATATAATGACCAGGATCAAGTCCGTGCACCCCAAATGCTGCATTAAGGAGTTATTTCCTCACGCCAGATTGCCTCATGCCAGTACGTTGAGCACAGGAATGTCTGAGCAGTTTGTCCACGGCGGCTGGAGTCCACGAGAAGAGGATGGACTGAAAAGGGTCGTTGGGAGTTTTTCTACCCCTGACCCACTTATATTCCTTGTTAAATCAACTTCACAGGTAATTAGAGACAAAGACAAGCCCCTTCTCAGCTGCACAGCCAGCACCTACCGTGTCTCCCAGGTGGTTCATGCCCAGCTCGTAGGAGTGCAACCCCAGGGAGTGCTCCAGATTATGCAGCGTCACCAGTTGCAGGTTCCTCTCCCATGTTGCACGTCGGTCCCCTTCCTCTTTCTGAAATAAAACACAGCCTCCTGGGGTGTAGCAACAGCCCTTGCAGCCATTTGGCCCCACCAAAGGTTGTCGGGAGCCCCTGCCAAACCACCCCTGAGAACCAGCAGTACTTCGAAGTGCTGTCGGCTCTTCTCCCTGCTGTGCGATGCAGCTGACGGTCATACTGGAGCAGCACCCACCATGTCAGCACCCTGAGCCACCTCCACCCCCACCACAACGCCCCTACCTCATGGCGGTACTCCTTGCCGTAGGTTTTCTTCCAGAGCTGCCAGTGCCAGTCCAGCTTGGGGTCGGGGTGCCCCAGCGCCACCGCAAGCGTGGCCAGGAAGGTGAGGGACGCCAGCAGCTTCATCCCACCCAGCTGGGACCAGGGAGTCAGAACGACACGGTGGCACGCACGCTGGGAGCCGAGGGCTCAGAGCCGGAGCCGTGCTTGACCCCTTAGTGACAAATCCGGTTTGGTAAGGGAGGCAGAATGGTGATGACATCCCTGACCTGGACTCCCTGGCATGCCCTTCGCGGGGTTTTTTACACTGGGTGATGCCAACAGCTCCTGTCCTGCCTGCTCAGACAAGCACCCTGCAGCAGCGCTGCCTACACCGCTCGCTGCTGTGTACCCCCAACCCCAACAAGATGGGAAGAGAAATCCCATCCAGGACTCAGAAATTTCCCTCAGGGGGAGATGTCCGCTGGACCCAACCCCTGCCCATGTGGACACCGACACGCAGGGACACATCCAGGCACTCGCCTCATCTCACGGTTCCACCCTGCCTGAGAAACCCTCCCCAAAGGAGGTTTGCACATCGCCTGGTCAAGCAGCTGTTTTGACAAACCTGTGTTTTCCAGCACCTTGAAAGGCAAAAAAAAAAAAAAAAAAAAAAAAAAGCCTATTTTTATCCAACTGATGTCCACCAGCTCCTGAGGATGGGCTACTATGTACAGTTCAACTACCCAGAGGGCTTGGAGGAGATCAGAGATAGGATGGAGTCGGAGTCAACATAAAAACGCTGTTCCTTCAGTTTTACTTCCTCAAAGCGCAGTCCTCCCAGAGCGATGTTAAAATACAAAAGCACCCAACATACCTGAAAAGACTTCTTCTGGTGGTGGGTACCAATCTTCAGCTCCCCGACAGTACACGTGTTTGGGGTAGGGGGGATGCTGGGGAAAAATCCAGTGCGTCCCCACTGCCAGGACACCCAGGACCTCTGGCACACGGCAGCTGCAACTCGTCAGACAAATCACGAGTCAGGAAATGAGGAAGTGCTCTGATTTCATTTTCACTTAGCTGGGAACTGGGCTTGCTGTGCCAGTCACGAGGTTATTCGAAGCAGGACCCTCAATACCATCAGAAAATGATTGCAGATGAGAAAGTTTCCTTTTTCCAGCACCCCAAAAATTAATGGCAAGGCTCTCGTGGTTTATGTGGCTTATGGGGCCAGCAGGCAGGAGCAGGGGTCACACTCCTCTGACACGGTATTTGCATTTTTGTGACTTGGTGCTAAGAGACAGGATGAGGTCAAGCATGGAGCCTTGCTACCGGTTTGAACTGGGTAGACCTGACCTCCCATCTCACCACAGCGGTGTACCAACCAGACCAAAGCCAGCTCTTGGAAGAAAAATCACATTTATTCACTTTCCTGTGGGGTAGCACAGAGGAGAAGACACAGTTTAAATACAGTCATGGGATGCAGCTGATCTGACCAGCCTTGGTGCTGCATGGACAGCAGGAGACAAATTTAATGCACATTACATTGCAGGCAGGCTGAAAACGCAGTCAGCAAAGTCTCCAGCTGCCTGGAAATCATGCTCCAGCCTCTTCTCAGGGCATCCTCTGGGTTCCCACGAAGGACAACCAGGCAGGCTGGTGCATTTCTCACCACTACCAAGCACCATTGGACATAAAATGGCTGCAAGAAACCATCTTCTAAAAGAGGAGGAAGCAAAACAGTGTCTAAAGAGCTTTGAAGATGCAGCTGAGTCATTTTCTAAAAAGCTGCTGGAGATTGCAAGAGTTAGCAATGACAACAGAGAGCCTTCCACCTAAATAATTGAAATAATTCCCAACAGATTATCCCTTATTAGTGGAAACGTTCCTGGGCAGGGTGAATGAGATGGTCATACTTGACGGGACACTTGAACAAGTCAACTGCAATCACTCCTAATTTCTGCTGCTTATCTGTAGAAGTGCAACGGGATTCCTCAAGAAAAGAAGGCTGGAGTAGAGCCAGGCACACTTGAGATCAGCAGGGTGAGTAGCAGCATCTCAAGAGCTTGTCCCAAAAGCAGGGAACCCCTCTAGATCTGGGGGTAAGCACCGTAGCTGGCAATCCCACAGTGGTTTCCACGGTTCCTCGCCATCCGGATATAGCCCTGGTCACCAAAATGCACACCCCAACTTTTGGAAGAAGAAACAAGCAAAAATTAGACAACAGGAGGTAACTGCTTCCTTCCATACTACCCCTCACCCTCACTTTTTTCTCTCCCCACCCCTTTTTTTAAATTTTTTTTTTCAACTTACGCTTCCTCCCCAGAAGCCACAGAAATAGCCAAATACGCACCTTTTGGCCAAAAAGGCTGAACCTCCTGACTGCTTCCCTGCCAGGTTTTGCTGCCAGTAACTCTTTGGGGGGGGGCAGAGGAAAATCACTTATTTCCTATGTGCTGGAGTGAGTCAAAACCACCAGATAAAGGTGCATGAATTGGTTTTGTATATTAAAAATACTTACTTTTTTTTTTTTTAAATCCTACCAAGGCCAGAGTTGAGAGACAGAGGAGCAAACTGGTGGGTTTTAGCCCAGCTCTGACATGAGGATAAAGGAGCTTTGTTGACAGAACTGCCCACAGTTGGGGTTTTTTTTTGTTATTGTTTTTTAAAAAGATAATGGTTTTCAGTTGCTGAATGTAGATTTGCTGACATTGCAGGTTGTTTTTTTTTTCCAGAGATGCTTCTGTCTGAGCAGGACTGTTCCATTTCAACACTTTGTTTCTTCTTGTTATGCATTTTAAACAGTGAAAAACATGTTTCACAAATACATTTTAATGCAAGGGGCAGCCCAGCTGCAATGATCCTTGAGGCTGTGCCTCCAAATTGACCAAAGGAGGGGGTTCACCAGCATGTCCCCAAATCAAACCAGCTCGGTTTCTCTCTCCGAGAAACACCACCCCTTTGTGCTGACTCAACATCCAGGAACGCTGGAAACCCTGGAATTTCCCACAGAAAAGAAATCCTATTTTTTGAGCCAGCACCGAGGAGCCAGGCAGGAGTGTTTTGGGTGACGTATGTCGATTCGTGTTTACAGGGCTTAATCAAGGGCCCTTTACACCATGGTTGTGATGGAGCCAAGCCATAAATATACCTAAAGAAAGCTGATGGGCAATGCAAAGCGCTTCTCTGGCATGTCTTTGAAACCTTCAGGGTGCCCCTCGGAGTGCAGGCTGAAAGGAAAAGCTGCTCAGCGACTGGGTCTGCTGTACCTGTTTTTCACAAGCCAGTAGTCCTCCCCATCCAAAGAGCCATAGCCGATGACGAGCACAGCATGATTCACCACCTGAGAGCAGTTCAGGTCATAGTAGACACCTGGAAGGCATTTGGAAACAGCCTTTGGACAACTTGCCCTAAGTCACTGCCCAAATGGGAATTAAATTCACTCTTTGGGAGGTGTTACCGATGCCTGTCACCAAGAATGAGGGCAACACAAGCTAAATGCAAGTCAAAGCTGAAGTAATTTATATTTAAGGAAGCAGGGTCGTGGGAAGGAAAGCGCAGCCTTTTCTCATGATCCCCTGGAAGACCCACCAGCTTTGTACAAGAAGAAGGTAGGCTGACTGGCATCGATGCTGACGGAGATGGGCCCCACATTGGCGACAGCATCCTTCAGTGTGGCTTCATTGCCATACGGCAGCTCAAAGTACCTGGAACACGTGGCTGCTCGCGCCGTCAGGTTGTAGTGGCACACGCCGTCCTGGCAAACGAAGGTAAGGGGGAAAATGCATCAGATCCTGAACAGAGTCCTGCTCTGCGTTATGTGAGTCAGAACAAATGCTCGCAGCATTAAAGACAGACAACTCCATGGTTTTCCAAAGTCAATTCCCTCTGGAAGCAAGAGGACTATTAATTCCTCCATTTTAAGCTGAGCCAACCTAAGTGTTGCCCAGGTCTGATGCCTACCTGAGCCGTGTAGGGGTAGGATGCATCCGAGTCAATCCCTTGGTTGTCGATGATATACTGGAAAGCTTGGTTTTTCCATCCGCCACCACAGCCTTTGTTCCCGTAGCTCCTGGTGCAATCAACAAGGTTCTGGGCGCTCAGGGACACCAGCTTCCCTGTCTTCAGCTTCACCTGGGCTTCAAGGGCTCCTACGGCGCTGAATGCCCAGCACGACCCACAGGCGCCCTGCAAAAGCCCCAGAGATGCTCAGACTGAGCACGGGACCAAGACACGACGAGGCACAGAAAGAACTACCCACCTGATTCTTCACGTCTGTGACGCATCCTTTCTCCCTCCAGTCCACCGTGTCGGGGACTTTACTGCCAGGCTGCGGTCGGTACATGGAGGTCCGGTTTGGCTGAGGAGCAACGTTCAGCCCAGTTAACAAAGCCACCACTTCCTCGCTGGTCTGGTGGGAAGGAGCACAGAGGCATTCGTGATGTGCTGACGTTTAATTTGCACGACAGGAGAGTGGACCCATCCACGCATCCCACCCCACCGAAAGGACCAGGTCTGTCCTTGCAACCTTGGGGGACCTATGCGTGTGGTTGCAGCATCACCAACAAGGCATGTTTCATCCTCCTCGACCAAACGCGTGACTCCATGCTTGAGCACCACGGCACAACCAGCACCTACCATGTCTCCCAGGTGGTTCATGCCCAGCTCGTAGGAGTGCAACCCCAGGGAGTGCTCCAGATTATGCAGCGTCACCAGTTGCAGGTTCCTCTCCCACGTTGCGCGTCGGTCCCCTTCCTCTTTCTGAAATAAAACACAGCCTCATGGGGTATAGCAACAGCCCTTGCAGCCATTTGGCCCCACCAAAGGTTGTCGGGAGCCCCTGCCAAACCACCCCTGAGAACCAGCAGTACTTCGAAGTGCTGTCGGCTCTTCTCCCTGCTGTGCGATGCAGCTGACGGTCATACTGGAGCAGCACCCACCATGTCAGCACCCTGAGCCACCTCCACCCCCACCACAACGCCCCTACCTCATGGCGGTACTCCTTGCCGTAGGTTTTCTTCCAGAGCTGCCAGTGCCAGTCCAGCTTGGGGTCGGGGTGCCCCAGCGCCACCGCAAGCGCGGCCAGGAAGGTGAGGGACGCCAGCAGCTTCATCCCGCTCAGCTGGGACCAGAGAGGCAGTGCCAGACCCCAACCTGGGGGATTTACTTCCCCACCAATTCCTAAACCCACCCCCATTCCCTTAGTGCCTTTTTCCTTGGCTAGGAGCAATCTCTGATCGCACAACGATGCTCTGCGGCCCCAGTGCAACCGTGACACAGGGCCAGACCCCTCCCACACGCTCACCTGCAGTGCCACCCCCCCGCCAAGAAAGCCTCTAAGGAAGCTTCATGAGGCCCCAAGTATTTCCTCTGCCTAATTTCCGTCTCCATCGCTGCGGCAGCTCTCGAGGAAAAGTAGCAGTCGAGGGGGACACACCGAGGAGGTAGAGGGGAAGAACTCTGTCCCCCACACGGGCGCAAAGGCACCATGTTCTCTGGCCAAAAGTCACCCCAGGGAGATGTCTCACCTGCCTGCCTAGCCACGGTGCAGATTCCCACGGAGCCCGGCTCAGCCTCGGGACGGGCGCAAGGGACATGCGACAGCACAAGTGTGCGAGGAGGTCCCTCCGCTTGCTGCAGTTGGGAGCTGGTGAATGAGGAAGCGCTCTGATTTCACTTTCTTTTCACAGCGTTGTTCTGGTTTCAAACAACCCTGATGGTGCAGGCCCCGATGAATTAACCCCCCCGTCCTCTCCATCAGCTGGCCAGGCCATTCGTCTCCACTGTCTTGGTGTGTGGGTGCGAGTGGGAAAAAGAAACTTACTTTTAAGGATCTAAACTTTTTTTTGCACAAATTTTTAAGCCTTCCCTTCCTGTTAGGGCTCACCTTGAGCTTTGCTGCTGTCATTTCTCAATTTGTTTCATTAAAAGGAACACTTGGATTTGGGTTTTGGGGGAGACACGGGGTTTTGGCTGCAAAACACCACCCAGCCCTGGCACAACAGTTTGCCCCAAAGCCATAGCACTGCAGCCCACACCAGCTACTTATTTATTGCCCTGCTTTCTTCCTTCTTAAACCCCCATATTTCTTCAACCTGTTTCAGGGGTCCTGCAAAACCAGCTGGGATTTTGCAAAAAGACCCCAGCTGCATCTTTTCTTCCCACTTTGCTCTGGAGTCTGGCTGTGTTTTGCCATCAGCTCCTGCCCTCTTGGGAAAGGCGAGGACTTTTCCACAACTGCAGCCCCATCCTGCCACGGGGTCAGGACAGCACAGAACAAGCCAGGCCCAGCATTTATTCCCGACGGTGTTTATTTTAAAAATAAAGTCATATCATTCTCTGCAGCCCCCCACTGGAATGCAGCGTGGGGGGAGACAGATCCGCGCTCTCCATGGGGATATTCCACCCGCGTGGGATTTCCCTGCGCATCTGCATTGCCGGAAGCAGAGGCCGGCGCAGGACCTGTTTGCACAAGCATCTCTGGATGGATCAGACTCTCTGGAGCCGGCCAAGCCCGGCCCGAGTGTCTGCGGCTGCGAGAAGACAGAACCCGGCACATACAGTGCCGGCACGGCAAAGGAGTCCCAGGAAAAGAGTTGAGGGGAGCTCATTGTACCGTTCACCTGCAGCCAGGGGGTCTCTCCCCTCTCCCGAGGGAGATTTCTCACGGAGAGGCAGAGATCCCCCCTAGAGCGACGTCAGCTTCAGAAACTGGGAGCGAAAAGGCCAAGTTTGAACACAGGGAAGCAGGGAGGGCGGCCGGATGCGGTGCGGGAAGGGAGCACGCTGGGAGCGCTCACATCTTGGGGAAGCTGGCAAGGTTGGCGATGCCGCAGGCGTTGTTCATGTTGCGTGCCAGGAGGACGTAGCCCTTGTTGCCCCACTCCTCGCCCCAGCTGTGGGGAGAAAAGGCAGCGCCTGAGCCGCCAACAGAGCCGCCAGTAAAACCTCAACCCGGTGAAAAGCAGCCCTGCCGTACTGCCGTACCTGTTCTTGACAATCCAGTGCTTGGTGCCCTTCTGTGTGCCGTAGCCCACCGCCAGCACCGCATGGTTGATGTTTTCGGCATTACAGCTCTCATCATAGTACACGCCTGGGGGACAGGACAGATGGTTACGCTCTGGATAAACCACTTGGCTGTGCCTCTGTTTCCCCAAGCTGCCCTGCAGCCAGTAAGCACCAGAGGGGGTTCCCCCCCGAGCCCCTCACCGCGGCTGTAGAACTGGAAGGAGGGCAGGCTGGCGTCGATGCCTACAGAGACGGGTCCGATCCTAGCCACAGCCCTCTTCAAAGCCTTCTCGTTCCCTTCAGGGATTTCCCGGTAGCCGCGGCACTTGGCCGCCTTCCCAGTGGGGCTGTACATGCAGCTCTCATCCTGCGTGGGACCAGCAAGGTCAAGGTGAGGTGGGGATGGGAGAGCAGGCAGGGGGGAAGCAGATGGAGATCTTATCCCCCCCTCCAGCCCCAGACCTGGCCGATGTAAGGGTAGGCAGCCTCCGAATCGATGCCGCGGTTTTGCCGGACGTACTCAAAGGCGTTGGTCATGTAGCCACCGCCGCAGCCGTCGTTGTTGGCCACGCAATCCACCAGGTTTTGGGGGCTGAGGGAGACCAGCTTCCCCGTCTTCCGCTTCAGCTGCCCCTCCAGTGCGCCCACCGAGCTGAAAGCCCAGCACGACCCACACTGGCCCTGTGGGGACATTATGGTTGACACCGGGGTGCCACCCCGCTCTGGGCAGCCCCGGGAGCACCCTGCTTACCTGGTTCTTGACAGGCGTCACATAGCCTTTCCTCCTCCAGTCCACAGCAGCCGGGGCTCTCTCAGTCCAGTCAGGGACGTAGAGCGTCTCGTTGCGACGCGGGCGGCCACGGGGCACCTTCAAGCCCGTCATTGTCCTCACCACCTCCTCGCTGGTCTGGGGAAGGAGCCAGGGGTGGGTGGCTGCAGCCCTAGGGCTGCTGGGCAGAGCAGCACCCAAGGGTGCTCAGTCCCCTCTCAACCATCCCGCTACCGTCCCCCCCAGCAACGCTCACCATGTCGCCCAGGTGGTTCATGGCCAGCTCAAAGGTGTGGACGCCCAGCGCGCGCTCCAGGTTGTGGGTGTTGATGTACTTGAGGTTCTTCTCCCAGATCAGCCTCCGCACCACCTCGTCCGCCTGCGCCGCGGGGTGAGACGGTGCTGGGTGGAGGAATCCTGCCCATGTACCCCCCCACCCCACCGTGGGGACACCTGCAGGGACGCCAGCCCCAGCCCCATAGGGACATCACTGAGCTGGTCCCCAGCTCCCTCCCAGTAATCCCCCAGGGGCCGGTCCCCTCGCGCAGGGCTCTGCCGTACCTCACCGTTGTACTGCTTGCGATAGGTTTTCTTCCATAGGTCCCACTGGGTGTCCAGCTCCCGCTGGGGGTGCGGCTTGGCCACCGCCGTGGGGACCAGCAGGGCCAGCAGCGTGGGCCACCACATCCTGGGGAGCATGGACAGAGAGCGAGCCTGGGAGGGCTGGACGAGGGACGGGACCCTGTACCCACAACCACGTCGTGCTATAGGGGACTGGGACCCCGTGCCCACCCCAGTACTGGGCTATAGGGGCCAGGACCCTGTAACCATCCCACTTCCAGGCCATAGGGCACCCAGTGCCCACCCCATTATTGTGCCATGAGGGACTGGGACCCCACACCCACCCCATTAACAGGTCATGGGAACCATCACCCCCTGCCCACCCTGGTTTTGGGGCCAGGACCTCACCCTGTTTTGGGGCCAGGACCCCAGGGCGGCAGCGCTTGGCCGGGCGCAGGCATCACATGAGCCGGACAGCTGGTTCCCATTACCGCGCCACTGGCGCCTTTCCAACAGCCCCAGACCATGGGGAAACCGAATTTTGGGGGTGCACGGAGCAGGGGGTGCCGGCGGGGAGGGGGGGGGATGACACCCAGGCATCCTACCCCTCCCTTGCTTTACCCACTCGCCCCCAGCATCCACTTTCTCTCCAGACCCCCGGGGCAGAGCAAGGATGGGGCCGCCAGCCCGTCCCTGCAGCCCACAGCCCCGCTCGATGCTCCGTGCCTCAGTTTCCCCTTCTGCACCTCTAACCTTAAGGCTCCCAACGCTGCCACACAGGACCCTGTTTCAACCCCCGCTCCCACCAGGGTCCATTTCCCCAGAGAAAAAGCCACCCGACTGCCCCAGCGACACCCCGTCGGGTCTCCCGTCCACCCACGAGACCCTCTCCCAGGCCGCTTACCCCAGCATCGTGCCGTCGGTGGGAGGACGGCGCAGCGTGGGACCGGGGGATGCGGGTGCCGCGTCCGCAGCTCTTTTATGGCGCTGGATTGAGGAAGTTAAGAGGCAGCTGGAAAATTTTGGCAGTCGCCTAGATTTGTACGGGGTTGGAGAGAAAGAGGAGATGGGGAGGGGGGATGCAGCAGTGGCTCCCTCCCGGCTTCACGTGATGCTGTGGGGCAGAGCTGAGTCAGCCCTGGCTCGGGGGCCAGCGGCTCTGGATGGTGCCCTGGGGACATCCTCCTGCCCCAGGGATGTCCTCTTGCCCCAGCCCCCCACCCTGGGGACATCCTCGTCCCAGAGTTGTGGCCCAGGGTCACCTTCCTGCCCCATGATAGAGGAGCTGTTTGTGCACCCCTGACCCTCCCCCAGCACCCCAGGGAGGGCTAAGCACCCACTTGCTTCAAGAGAGGCAGGATTAGACCGTCCCCAGCGCCTCAGGGGACATCTAGAGCAGAGGACAGGACCTCACCTCTGCCCCCAACGGGCCCCAGGACTGCTTCCCCTGCCACACCCTGTGCCCAGTTCTGGGGGGCACAGGTAGTGCCCTGGGGGACCAGGCTTAACCCCGACCCCAGGCAGCAACACCACGGGGAAGCAGCGTCAGACGGTGCTTTCTGCGGTGACCGTCACCTCGTCACGCGGCTCCTGCCAGGACGAGTCAGAAAACCTTGTTCGCTGCCTGGAAGGTCCCGGTGTGACCCGGTGGCATTAGTCCCCTGTCCCAGGCAGGCCACGCTGGGGACATCATCATCGAGCCACGGGTACGAGGATGGCCCGCCCCAGGGAGCGAGGGGCAGAGTTAAGGGGATGGGAGCAGCACCAAGGCACAGAGCAGGCTGGAGCCACCTCTAAATCTACGCCCGTGTCTCCCCATCACCACAGGGGTCCCCACAGAGAGAGACCCACACATGAGCTCACCCTCCCCAGCTGCTGAGAAAGGGGGTGGCTGAGTCAGCCCGGGGCTCCGGCGCGGACTCATCGTCCCAAGCACGGGGCCCTGACTCGGCCACGCATGACCAAGCGGCGAGGCCACCCACACAGGGACCAAACCGCGGGGAGGCAAGTAGTTTTGGGGGTCACACTCCTCGGGGACAGGGCCAGAGAGAGATCAGAGGCAGGGGGGAGGTGAGGCCGAACTAGGGGCACCGGGCCGTATCCCCTCTCCGGCTGCAGGGCTCGGGGAGAACCCGATAATCCACAAACCCGGAGATCACAAGGGCTTGCTAATGTGCTCCAGACCCCGACTGCAAGTGATTAAGAGGGGGAAGAAGGGAGGGAGTTCGCGGGGAAAGGCAGCACCTGGGGGTCCATCCCCCCTCTGCCGCCCCAGCATTGCTGCAAGGCCGCGGCCGGGGATTTAGGGCAACGCTGTTGTGACCACGGCCACAGCACAAGGGAGGCAGAAATGAGACGGAGCTTTGAAAAAGGGAAAATATCTTGTTGTAAAATCTCTGCTACATATAATCATTTGCAACTCCTGCAACAAGAGGGAGCTCTGGGCCCAAAACAAGGTCCCCACCCTCCACCCCGAGGAGCAGGTTTGGCTCCTGCCTGCCCCAAGCAATTGTACAATAAAATACCCCCCCCTTGAAAAATAATACAATTATCAAAAGGGGATGTGAAGAGGACTAGCCTCTGCCCCACCGCTCGCAAGGACACGACATGCCGGCCCCTCCAAGAGCCCACGGGACGAGCCCGGGGACCCCGCGGTGGGGGGGTGGTGGCAGATGCCGAGACCCCGCCAGCCCCTCACCAGTCCTCGTCCTCCGCTGCTACCAGCGCCAAAGCCAGGCCAGCGTTTCCCCAAGGGGGTTCAGCGTTTCTCGGCTGCTCCAGCTGGTTTCTTTTCCTCAGCAGCTTGAATCGTCCGTGGCAGGACCCAAAATCAAGGGGCTACAGCAGGATCCCCCACGACGGTTCAGGGAGAGACGGGCTCTCGACCGGGGGACACACAGACCTGGAAGTCGTGGCTTTTTGTCCATGCAGCCCCACGGTGCTCCTGTGCTCAGGGTCAGTGGAGGGGTTTTGAAGCACCACGGGCAAATCCAGCTCCCACTGGACAGAGCTCAACAGCTGAAGGACATCATCACTCCAGAAAGCATCAGAGCTGTAGCTTCACAAAGGGTCAAGTTCCCCAGGGCTTGATTTCTGTAAAAAAAAAAAAAAGGGACTTTTCCTCCTCCTTGGGCAGTTGAGCGCTGCTCCGTCCTCTGTCGGGTCGGTACGGCTCTGACGCTGGAGGACAGTGCAGCTCAGCGCTGATCCTTCACATGCCCCCTTCGCCCTGCGAGCAGGCAGCACGAGCCCAAGTACAAACACCTGGGATGCTCGACGCCCTGCTACTTTACAAAACACATCTCCTCTAAGCCTGAGAAAACTCCACAGCCTGGCAAGGGGGACGGCATGGGATGTGACGGGCTGCTGCGGACGAAGAGGGGCCCATCGTGGTTATTGCTGGTAGCGTTTTCCCTGGGTAAAAGGACGGGGGTGGATCACAGGACGTTTCCAAACTCCCTAATGGGAGGTTCCCACCTTTCCACAGATAAATTTGGAAGTGGTGATTGAAGTGAAGAAAAAAACCTCCCAATCTTAATTTTCCAACAAAGGCAGGAGAGAAAAAAGCCTGAAAGCTTTCTGCTCCACTACCAAGAGAAACCTCCCTGGGTCTCTGCAAGCACCGAAACCTGACAGTCAGTAACACAAATGTCTGAAGGCCTTCCCCACATGGACGTTATCTGCTGGGTACGTCTCCAAAATCCGCTCCTTGGAGAGTCTCCCCCGCCACTGCAGCACCAAGACCTGTGACCCCAAACGCCACATCCCTGCCTTGCCCCACGCCAGCAGAGAGGACGTTCACGGCCAGGCCGGGGGTCTCGAGCAGCCCCATCAAGACGCAAGGAGGAGGGAGAAATGCCCAAAATTTCATCCAAAACAAAACCAGGCTTCCAGGAAAGCTTCGTATTCTTCCCCCGCTGCAGTTGTGCCAAGTTTCCTTCCAAGTCAAACTCTGCAACGAACAAATTTTCCTGTCGAAATTGAAGCAAGGCTTGCCATCACAGGGGGAATCAAACTGTTCTTCCAGCCCCCACACACCCTGAGGAGAGCAAGATTTGCCGCAAATTTTTTCCACTGAAGAAGCCAGAAGATTCAAAGTCAAGGTTTAAAATAAAAAAAAAAAAAAAAAAAAAAAAAAAAATTCTGTTCCCCATCTTCCCCTGCTCTCCTCCATTTTGTGATTTGGCAACAGGGTCATCATATGGCATGAATTTTTCTTTAAGGAGACGGTGAGTGTAAAAGCAAATACTGCCATTCAGAGCACGTAGTGAAAATGCAACTCCTCGGCAAGGCCCTGAACAAATCCAGGGCCTCCCTGTGCGGGGAACCAGACGTCCAGCTCCAAAACGAAGACAAGGAGCCCAATCTAGACGTGGTAAAATTGCGTGGACAGTGCAGAGCAGTTTTTCCCCACCCCACCCCACAAGCTGACAAAAAGCCTGCTGAAACATTGGTTCATGGCAGCACAGAAACCATCAGCTGCAAAACTGATGCATCGAGAACAAAGCTACATAGGTAATATTTTTATGGCTCGTAACTATCGCGTCATTCACGTGAATGACTGGGCCCCGAGGGATTTTACAGGTCACACTGACTAGAGAGGCCCGTATTCATTGCACAGTTCACAGAAGAGAGACGGCATCCAAACAAACACCAACGTGCCTGCCAACACGGGAATCTCTAAATAAAGCACCCCAGGCTGGAGATGCAGTTAACAACCCTCCAAAGATGGCCGAGCTCCCTCCAAGGAGAAAGCCGGCTTACGACAAGGATTCTTACGCAAGCATCCTCCAGAATTGCGTTGTACAGGGTTAACGCTTGGAAGAGTTTCTTCCAATATTTAAAAAGTTACAATACTTGGTGTTTTATAGAAAAAGAGTCACGGTATAGAAGACTGACATAAAAACAGTAAAAGCCACCTTATGAGTTTGGAGGGGCTGTCTGTAATCCAGGCAGGAATCCCTCCGACCAACCCAGCGTGCAGAACAAAAACCGCCCGCGAGCGGCTCTGGAAACGCAGGGCCTTCGGTCAATGAGTGCAGCTGCTCTCGCAGCACTCGAGTCCTGAAGCCTCCGGGCGAAGTGTCCCCCACTGCCAGCACCGCACAGAGGAGCTGCCCAAAACCACAACATCCTCCTCCAGCACGGCCACCCATCCTCCAGGCTGTCGGGCAGAGTTTCGCCTCCAGAAGGTAGGAAGTGTTCAGAAAGTTCAGCAGTCTTTGAAAAAAAGACTTAGGTGTTTTCCTTTACACATGGGTACTATATATAGCTATAATTTGCTTCCCCCGGGGCTTATTTTATTCTGAAAAAGAAGGGAATATATTCAACTCTGGGAACTCTTCATTGTTGTAGTTGGGTCCTTGGTCTCCCAGCATTGTCAGCATGTCCTGTGAGGATACAAGGAGAGAGTTATAAACTGGCCTAGAATATCACGTTGGTAATTCACTGACGGAGGAGTTCGCCAGAGAAGGTACTGCACACCAAGATGGTCCCTTCCCTCCCAAGGGCGTGTAGGGTTTGCGTCCGAGGCTGCAGGAGAGCAGCAAACTGAAGTCAGAAGCAGCGACTGCACCGACTCCTTTGAAAGCAGGGGGCAGCAAGTCACAAGAAGAACATGAACTCTCGAGAGTTCTCTTCACTTTATTGGATCGGGGCGGGGGTGTTTGGCTTTTTTGTTATTGTTTTTAATTACAGCTAGAAGGGTTAATTGAACTGCGGAGCTGGTTAGAGTTTCACACTGATCCTGCAACAGACCAAGACACAAAGCCAGTCCACCTGAAGCCGCCTTTCTGCCCTCTCCTTTTCCGATTTCAGCTCCGCCAGGTTATTCACAAGTTTGAGACCTCACCAGATATTATGAACTAGAGGGACAAGCTCTCGGCGCTTCAGCCCACACTTGGGAAGCAAAGATCATTCGTTCCCACAAGATTGGCCCACACCAGTCCTCACTCGGGAGGTTAAAAAAAGCACCGTCTTACTGAGAAGACCTCAGGCTGGCTCGGCTGCGGCTGCTGCACGTGTTGCTCCCCGGACGTCGGGCCGTGGTGCTGTCCTTGCCACTGCGGCCACATCCCCACACCTTCGGCTGCCCGCGTCTGGAACGGGGCAGGGGTCTGCGCTGCCTCCGTGGCTGCTCAACAGAGAACAAGTCAGCAAACGATTCCTGGTGCAGGGCTGGGGTTTCTATGATCCGTTAATGGGACTGGGAAGTGCACAACTCATTGTGTGGTGCCTACTGGTAACAAGGTAAGAACTCCCCTGCAGGAAAAGCCACTAAACCGTCACATGCATTAGGGCATTTGTTCTACCCTATAGATGGGTACCGACAAGAACAAACGCAGGGGAGTCCCAGAGGGGTTTGTTTCCCCCCAGTCAGCCTTAAAATGGTTCAAAATTCATCTGCTCTGGAGCCTCGTGCAGGGACAATGGTTAAAGGTGACAAAGGCAGCGTTAGCCAAAGCAGGGATTTGGCTGCGCTCTCACGTTTGGGCATTCCCAACGTACACGAGAAAACGATGGAGATCGTATCACACCAAGGCTGTATCTGACTGATGCTCCCAGCTTTCCTCCGAGGGCGTTTTGTCACCACCCCAACCTCCCCAAGCACCCCAAGCCGTACTCACTGAAGCCTGTGCCACGACTGGCAAGGTTTGGGTAAGCAGCCCCAGCAGGGGAAGCCGTAGAGCCAGGTGCTGTCATGGGGCTGAAGGAGGACGGGGTGCCTTGGAAAGTCCCCATACTGAAAGAAGGGGGCCGAGTCTTCACCGTCTGGGATGCCACTTGCTGCAAGAGAGCAAGAAACAGGAGAGGAAGAGGAGAGATGCATTTATTCTGAGCCTCGTCTTAACTAGGGTGAGAAGTTGCTGGACTGGCCCCGAAGGAAAAAGCACATGGGCACCCAGCATTGCTCCATCACTCAGCTCGAGAGTTAAAGCAGGTTGTTTCATGTTGGCGAGAAGGGTCTGGAGGGCAGCGGGGACTCGGGGACTGCACCGAGGGTTTTGCTACCTGGGGTGTGAACGCCGGCCGTGTCCCTGGAGCCCAGTTGGTTCCGCTGACCTGAGCTGGGTTGGAGTGGCGTGAAATCTGTGCTAAGATCCGGCCTGCTGATGAGGGTGGCTGCTGAATAATGTTCACAGGAGGTACCATGCTGCTGCTCCTGGAAGACAGGAGAGGTGCTCTTAGGACACTGGGTATCACATACAGGACAAAGAGGCACAAACACCATCCGTGCAAGTTACCAGTGGGGGGAAACAAGCCCAGAAATGCGGGGCAACTTTGCTCACGTGCCAGTGCTCATCATGCTGCCCTGCTGTGGACACAACTGGCAGGAGCTGCTGGGTTTGTGAGCAAGGCTACTCTCACCCAGCTCAGTTCCAGGGCTTCAGCCTAAGCATGTCCAAGAGGCACAGCTATCCCACAGACAAGCTTTGGCAAGCAATAGAGCAGAGAGATATCAGGGAATCGAGGCAGTAGCTGGGGAGGTAAAGATGAGGGCAAGGACTGGCACAGCAGTGCAGGGCCCGTGCCGACTCTGCACTGCCTCAAAGCTCCTGCACCCCTGCTCTGACCAGGAGCAAAGCAGAACCAGGCAGGAGAGCAGGGGTGCAGGAGCCCTTCTCACCCCCACCCCTCAAAGAAACCGATGCCTGGATGGGCTCCCCCTGTATTTTCTGCGCACAGTATATAGGAAGGAACACATTTATGGACAATCACTGCCGTGCAGAGCGGGGCTGGGAACACTCAGCTGTTACAGAAGGACACACAGAACAGGAACAACTGCAGGCCAAGGTGAGGTTAACATGAGGCCATTCAAAGCACAGCACAGGAAGCCTCACCTGAAGTTCTCGGCTGGTCGCGATGGGGTGAAAGTGTTTCCCTGCGTAAAGAGGGGCTGGTTGGCAGGCACTGTGCTGGCAGGAATGGCTTTGTTCTGGTCTGTGGAGAGAGGTTGATCTACTTCAGGGCTGAGGAAGTCTCAGCAGCAGGAACAGGGACAGAGAAACAGTTGCAAGAGACATGCCCGTGTGAAGGAAGACTGTTTTGAGCCAAAGCAAACATGGCTGCTCCTTATCCAGACGCGGACTCCAGATGGTTTTGCAAAAGCCTGTTTAATTTGATTTCCTCTCCATTTTCTAATAAACTTGCTGGGGTTAAAGCAACCACTACGTTCAGTGCTCAGATGAACACCGAGAACTGCTCTCTGGGGACAAGCAGGAAGGATCAGACTAAGGCAAGCAGTAAGACGCAAGCAAGACACCTTACCGCCCGCTCCCTCCTCACACCTCTCCAGCGAAATGTTGGCTGGAGAACAATTTACTGCCACAACATCACATCAGCCTAGCCAGGAATTATCCATCCAGCATCAAAATCAGCACTAGTCTGCAAGACCCAGGCTGCCACAACACGGTCACTCTGAGCCTCCGCACCCAGAACTGCTCTGAGTGACTTAGGAAAGAGCAAATAGCACTCCAAATGAAGCTAAAATCGGATAAAGATGCGATGTGCCCCTGGCCACGGCTCACAGCCCAGCACTCCCTACCTGTACTGATACTGCTGTAGATTTCGCTGAACCTTGGGTCCCGCTCCTGATTAAAAAGGCTCTCTGCCTTCTCCAAGGGCTTGCTGTGCTCTGGGCCGGCAGCAGTCACAGGCTGAACAGGAACCTGGGAGCAGGTATAAATGTGAGCCGTCAGTGCCTCAAGCACAAGGGAAGTCAGCGGCCTCACGGCCAGCATGGAGAACAGCCGAGGGCTTTGCATGCAAGAGGTCAGGCTGCTCTCTGGATTCCTGCGTATTTTATTGGAACAGTGGGGCCATTTAGGGCTGGCAGCATTGACATGGGCATAGTGGGGACGATCAGAATCGAGCAAGCAGATCCAGCAAAACCCAAGGCAGCACACCTTCCTCTCCAAACCCTCAGCAGCCTCAAGTCAATCTCGTGTGGCCACCTTTCAAGCCCCAGCGAAAGGTAATTTAAATAATGCAGGACAACAAACGCAAGGAGTAACCAAACCCCCTGTTGATTTACCTGCGAGTGGTCGTAACCAGACAGGCTCTCTCTTCCCGGGACCACTTCCAGCTCTGTCTGTTGTGGTGGCTGCTGCTGCCTAAAATAGAAAGTCTCTGTAACAGGAGAACACCGGCTGCTAAAAACGATTGCCAAGGGAACAGATACTCTGTGGTTACACCAATGATTCATTAGCCCAGAGGAGTTCATTGCTGCAGAGAGGAAAGTTTGGGTAGGAAGGCTATGTGACAGGAGGGCAGAACCAGCAAGAGAGGCATGGTAAAAGGAGCTGAGCACCTCCTGACCTTGAGGGCAGCTGTGCCGTGCCCATCTCCAGGGGAAGGTTGACACTCTGCCCCAGCTGGGGCCTCTGCATTGAGTTTGACAGGGCAGGCCGAGACTCCTGGCTCGAGTTCCTTTAAAGCAAAGAAAAAAAGAAAAAAATATATTTAAAAAATACCAAACGAAAGCAAACAGTTGGCTATTGAGTGTAGGAGAGTGCACCTGTCTCAGCCAAGACTGGAAGCTTTGCTTTTGCAAAACCTGCTGAGTGAAGGATCCCTCCACTCAAGTCTCCGTGGTCTCTGAAAGCGGGGGGTGGGGTGGTGGTGTGTCACGTAATATAATGCTAATAGCTATGAGCCAAAGGGCTCTGCCCCCTCCCACTCAGTCACTGAGCAGGGGAGCAATTAGTAACTTGAACCAGGAGCGCGGCCAGATCTGCAACATCCTTAAAGCACGAGAAAAGGTTGTAGAAACCTAAAAAGCCCCAAGGTTTTCCATTCAGCTCTATGTCAGACACTCCAGAGCTGGAGCCTGCAGAGACCACCAGCAGTTTTAGGTTTTAAGCCCAAGATGTTGGTGGAGTTCTTTATGCTCTTCTGTTAACTGTCAGAAGTCAGTTAATGTTTAGC
Organism: Pandion haliaetus; assembly: GCA_013401275.1. Lineage (NCBI taxonomy): Eukaryota > Metazoa > Chordata > Aves > Accipitriformes > Pandionidae > Pandion > Pandion haliaetus. The sequence goes on along the minus strand of VYZV01037583.1, from coordinate 21,213 downwards.
TCCCACAAGAAAGGAATAAAAATCCAGCATTTTCTCGACACAGTTTTTTTGCAAGCTGCTGCTTCAGTAGTACCTGATCTCAAAAGATAGAATACAGACAACCTAGCAAAGATGCACATAGATAAAACGCATCTCAACCACAATCAGACACAGGTTACTGCTTATCTGATCGGAATTTATACAGTGCTTTTAGAAGGCGTAGTATGGATGTGAGAATGGATGCGTGTGGAATGAATGAGTTCAAAGAGATATCTCTAACACTGGGACAGGAATTAAGGCCTGTATCAGATCTGCATCAGATTTCAGCCCTGCATGCAGACCACAGCTCTTTAAAGCCAGAGGGATTTGTCACTGCTCAACTCTTAATACTTCCTCATGAGAAAGCATCGGCTTGCCAGCTGCAGGAAGGGAAGAAGTGCTACCTGCACTCTAGGACTTTGACCCTCTGCAAAAAAACCCTGGCTTTTCACTTGCCCACAAGCAATCTAGCCTTCTGTTTGCCCGACTGGAGAGACTCCATTTGCTGCACCCACCAAGCCTGCAGTTATGAATGACATGCAGGCTTTTTTTTTTTTCTTCCCCTTTCTTTATTTCAGTTGCTGCTTTTCTGCAAGGGGCCTGGAGCTCACTCATGGGAAGAGAGAGCAGCTCTGATCACTCCCAAAGGAGATGCACCAACCCACTAAAATAGTCAAGAGAGGGAAAAGAAGAGAGCAGCAATGAAAGCACTCTCCCCACTGGAGCTCATTTCTGTGTCCAAGGACATCCTACGGCAGTGAAGAAAATAAGTGTTTACTTCCTACCGTCAGGTGCAGACAGTCCTGCTCACATGAAAAGCCACTCTCTGGACCAGCTGCCCCCCCCGACTGTCACAGGAGTCCAAGAGCTACATTCAAAGGCAGACTTCACTAATATTAGCTCTGAATGCAAACATACAGACAGGAGACTTGCTCCAGTAACCAGAGTTAAAAAAGGCACTGCTGGAGCTGACCATTGGCAGCTTGCTAAGCCATACAACCAAGACAGCCAAAGGAATTCAATTTCTTGCACTTTATAGTCTGCCACGGCCAAGGAAAAGAGCGCTCACGGACTTAGCAATTTCTCCAGGGCCTATGCAAATTGATGGGAAGCTTGGTGAGGGGGAGAGGCCAAAGCTCCCCCAGTTCTGTGCTGCTGGTTATTCTGGGATAAGACCCCAGCAGGTTTGTGCGCTATCACTGGTGGTTGGCAAGTCATTTCCATGTACATACTTGACGTTGGTGTTGGTACAGATGATGTACTCAATTTCATCCGAGTAGGGGTTCTGGAAGGTAAAGGAGCTGGTTCTCATCCAGAGCCATTCCCGGTTTTTGGATCGGAATCGGAACATGACTGACAGAACCTGGCCTTTTAACTTCACCACCTAAAAAAACGTAATGCCATCAGTAGTACCTGATAAAGGAAGGTGTTGAAGAGCAACCTGCTTCTGAGCACAAGCCACCCCCCACTAAAACCTCGTGATGGCCCTTTGCCTCACAGCCGACAAGACCTTGGTCTTCCCCAACTAAATGCCACTGCTACTATTCCCTTATGCTATCTTGATTCCTGAATGATATGGAAGGAGAACCTAATATCCCCTTTTTGGCTTTCACTTTTTCTTATCTCTTTGCACTGGTGAGATGTATGAAAAAGCCTCCAGTTAATGAAGCACATGCCGTTGCTTCCGATTCCAACTATTTGCACAAATGGATATGAGCAGCTACTTTTTGGAGTCATGAAAGCACAGGGGCAGTCTTACCTGCCCTGCCACAAGTCCAACGCCCTCAGAAATAAGAGTAACGACAACAGGGCAAGCAAACCACATCCATTTCGAGTTCTGCAGCACTGGGCTGGGCCCTAGAGATGAACCAGTGTTTCAGCCACAGAGGCATGGCATTCAAGTAGGCACTTTGGAGCCACGTCTCTGGCCCTAAAAGCAGACTGGACTAGCAGCCAGAGGATGAATTCAAGAGTTAGACATCAGATGCTTCTGGGTTTTTTTTGCACATTTACAGTTATGTGACTATATCTGTAACTGTTTGCCATTGGGCAAAGGAGAAATATCTAAGGTTTATTTTCCTCTTGGTTTTCCAATTAGTTTCACTGCTTTGCAAGCACCAAGACAGATTCCAATCTGAATACCACACCGCATGCAAAGTAGTAGCTGAAGTGTTTTACCTGCTGAAAGCTGTCCCGCAAAAGCTGTTGGTCTTCCGGGTGGCAGAAATCCACAATGTCTTTCCCCAGAAGTTCCTAATTTTAAAGGCATCGGGAGAGAGATCAAGTCAGTTCATCTGGCAGGCACACTCCCTCTTTCAGGTCTGCCTCATTAATTCCACTTTGTACAGGTAGTTACTGCTCCCCCTCCACCAAATCTCTGTTACACAAACCAAGTACAGGAACTGGCATGCTGTATTTTAGAGAAGCACAACAGCAGTTGACTAACGTTTGATCTCTAACTCAAATGGAGGCAAAAACAATCTTAATTGACATTAGAGATAATCCAGAGCCACCCATCCCTCCAATGATCAAAGTACTCAGAAAAGCACATGAAAAAGCAACTGGTGGAGAAGAAACACATGTTTAGGCCCTGGGCATCGTTTTATCAGCTCTGTTAGACAAGCAGAGCCACGATGTACAAGAGAGGGAGGAGGAAAAGTAAGTTTCAACAGCAGTTCTTTCTTAGAAAGCTCCTACCATTTTCTCACCTGAGGCTGGTAGCCAACCGTGGCCACACAGCGGTGATCTATGAAGGTGAAAATGCCTTCGGTGTTGTGTCGGGAGATAAACTCTGTTGGCTGACAAACATTGTTCATGTCTGTGCAGTTGGGTGAGCTAGTGACCTGCAAGGCAAGACAGCACAGTGTTATCGATCGTGCGAGACCTGCTTTCTCCTGACCAGCCAGCCCTGCAACCGGATTTGTGGCAGTCAGGGAACATCTTCAGACAGAACAGTTTAACTCTGTGGACTTTTCAGACAAGGCAATGTTGAACCACTGAAAGATGCTACCCACCTGGAGCCTGCCAATAGCCACAAGGCAAAACTTGCTGCCCTGGCCAGCCTCTGGGTCGTCATCAGGCAGTGAAACACCTGAGAGGGAAGTGCCAAAAAATTCCAGCAAGGTCAATACAGGAAAAATTGCTAATTTCAGAGGAAAGAGACATGCAGTTCGGACTTCAATACACCTCTCCACCCTGTTTTATAATTCAATACCCTTTCCCATGAAGCAATTTGGTAAATGAAGTTGCCTCCCCCTCCCTTTTTTCACCAGAAGGGTCAAAGATCTCTATAACTTCCAGCACAAGCTAGCATATCAGACAGTGTAATATTATTTTCATCCTCTACAGTATCTCTACTGTCCAGAGACACAGATCTCTGATCTAGCATCTGCAAAAATTAGTTCAATCTTAAAATAAGTGTTAAGATACATTTGGGAAGCATTTGTTGCCACGTTCCGTTCATAGAACAACTTTAGACCATATGCTCTTAAAACCAGCCACAACTGAGCACTTCAGCTAAGACATTACCTGCGGGGGGCCAGGCTTTTATGTAACCTGTGCAGTGCACCACAACGTAGTGAGGTTCGCCATCTTTTGCTGCACCTAAGCCATTCCTTGGGAGAGAGAAACAGTCTGATTGTGCTACATATTAAACTGGGGTAAGGTGAGGCAAGGTTTCTACTTGAAATTTGAAAAAGCTTCCACAGAACATCTTCAGGGTAAAAAAAGAACAAAGACTTAACATAAATGCAAAAGGCTCAAGAACAGAATAGGCTGGAATCTATCTCAATTTCAAACTAAAAAGGGACAATATACACCAGAGCTCAACACCACTTCAGTGTAAAGAACATGTGGTGTTAAATTGACTTCAAATCCAATCTTGGAATAAAGAAAGATTAATCTTCCCAGGATTATCTTCCTCAGCATAGCGGTACTTTGGTTCCTCTACCAGCAGATCTACCTAAACTCTTCCATGAGCTGTACTAGCCTACCCTACCCTCACTCACCCGTGCGTCCCCACCACTCTGATGAGGGAGCTGTAGCTCCTTTTGTTCCTAGCAGTGCAGCATGCTTGCCCATAACTCCTGTATTATTTACCTGCAGCGATTCCTCATAAAGCTGAGACGATTTACAGAGACTGGATCCACCGAGCTGTTGCCACACCTGTACCAGAATTAGAAATGCGAGGGGAAAGGCTTTTATCTTTCTTGGTCAAGATCAAAACAATTTGACAATCTTGAATAAAAGGAAGCACTTTATAAATGGGGATGAACCTTTGCATCTCCATGACACATGAAAAGCCCTCATTCTACAGGCTTCAAGGGAGGTGACACGTGAGGTCAAAACAAATTGTTACTTGAAACTGGATCTTCTACAACAACAGTCTTGAGAGCTACCCAAGCATGGGGCAAAGAAAAATCTCAAGAACTTGACTGTTAGTACTGTGCAGAAAGCTCAGCCAGTTTACATCACATCTACGTCAGAACGAGAAAAAAAAAAAACCAACCCAAAAAAACCACCCCAAAACCAAACCAAAAACTGAAATAAAAGCATGAAGGGGCCAGGGAGAAAGTTCAGCTTCAGGCTCAAATGAGATTTCCCCAAGGAATCTCTTCATTACCTCATTCGGCAGATGAAGGACCTTCGTGAACCCATACACATCCTCATGGACTGCTGGCCTTCCTTCTTCACAGTCCCCGTCTTCAAATCTAGGATGCGGCCTAAAGAAAGAAGAAAAAACAAGATGCTGCTGCTACGCGAGTCCTTTCACCAACACAGGCACCAGGTAACATACTAGGAAACTAGCAAGACACGAGTGTCACCAGTGGTACCTTTAGATGCATTCTCGGGGGGGGCTGCAGGATCCTTGTTAGAAAGGCACCAGGGTTTGGTTCCTTCTACAAAGGGAAGGTTTTAATCCAAGTCCTCCGCAGGCTTTCATACTGCCCACCCCTGCCAATCCCTTCCCAGGCTGCTTTACCTGTCAGTGCATTCTCCGATGTGGAGAGCTGCTCCCTCAGCTTGCCCACGTCATCCGGGTGCACCTGGTCATACAGGGTGCTGCCAAACCATTCGGACTGGGGCTGGTTCAGGACAGGAGTCACAGAATCGGAGACATAGACCACCCTCCCGGTCTCACAGGACACTATGAACAGAAAGCCGTCGGCTGCCTCTAGGATCAGGTGTTTGAGTTCCTGCATTCACAGACAGACAGACATCCTCTCAACTCCAAAGCCAAGCAGGTGACACCCCCCAAACACACCCTGGGCACCCATCTCCCTCCACCCCCCAATTTAATTTCCCCCATGATTGCATTATTTCCCACAAAGCAGCATCAAGCCAAGACCTGGTCAGTGAGAAAGGAGGGTTTGTAGGTGCCGTCAGTGGAGGTATTGCCTGTGCCACGCAGGGACTTCATGTGAGAGACAGCCATGCGCAAGATGGTGAGCTTGTCTGGTTTGCGGGCCAGGGCACTGCAGGTGGGCACCATATCTGACAGCTCTGTGATGTAGGCAGTCATCTTGTTCCTTCGCCTACGTTCAATCTCGCTGTGATTTTCCCTGCAAAAGGCCAGGGAGGAGAGGAGGAAGATGGAAGTTACCAACAGGCCAGATGCCTCAGCCATTTCCCCATGTCAACGCTTCCACAAGGCCAGAGTGCAAAACACAGAGATGCATCAGGGTCATCAGGAGTTAGAAGGACTACAAGCGCCTCACATGCTGGGCGTGCACAAAGGAACACAGGAACAAGTGCAAGGAGAAGAGTCTACAGTTGGACCTTCTTTGCTGCAGACAAGAGCCCCACTTTAAATCACGTCCACTCCCTGGTATCTAGTGAAGGCAACAAGCTAGGCTAAGCTATTTTAGCAGAGAAAGAAGCTTCCCCATCGATTCCACAACACTGCAGCAAGCCAAAGAATTTCTTCCTTTACCATGGCCTCTGCTCTCAAAGTGGGGTTCACCTCACTTTACTGAGGAAATTCGCCTTTGAAGAGCACTGGTGCAGACAGATTATGAAGACTCATCGCATCCACTGTTTGTCTGAGGATGCATTAAAACCCCTCCACCATCACCTTGCAGACACCCATGGGTCTCCAATAACCATACAAGGAGGCCAGAGCCACAGCTAAGGCTGGGGCACCTGAATTACAACAGATGAGTCTCACCCTGCAGTGCTTTTATGAAGGTACTTCTCAGTTACATTGAGTGAGAGCCTTTTACAATATCATGGCAGGAGGGAAAGCTTTAGAGGAGATATACACCTGATTTCTGTAGAGATGAAGGCCAATGCGGATGGACCATCTACGAGGCACACAGCTGGGTGGTGTGCGCAGACCTCTAAAGAGGCACCACGACGAATGCTGCCCACTTACAGTCCTTAAAGCGGTTCCTCACACACCATTTGCGAGTCTGCTCACAGGGCACAGCCCCCATCAACCCCCAGAGATCAGAACATAACTTGTTTAGACTTGGTTCTTTTTATCCAGCATGTACTTTAACTGGGTTACTAAGGTGGGTTTTTTCAAAACAGAACTTGAAAGCCAGGTTTCCTATATAGAAGGATGGATCAGATGCAAGGAAGCACACGGTGGGAAATGAAATGAGATGAAAGTGTTGGAAGGAACATAGACAGGAAGTGAATTAAAGAGGATAAATACTAAAATGGAGCATTTATCACTACCAGGTGTGTGCAATCATTCAGTGACCTTGCTCCTTGCTGCAAGAAGCTGATACTCAGAAAATTAAGTGCTTCAATCACTATCACACTCACCTTTAATTCAGTTTCTCCAAACTCATATACTGGAGTGTGAAAGTGAAGCTACCTTCACTACAAAAGCTACTGGGAAACCACCAGACCTTTTACTTGCCCCACTGCCAAATATTCCTTACTACAGGCTCTTGCATGACAGCAACAACTGACTACCGGGGACAGAGGAAAGGGTCACTACTTCATTGGAGGAGAAATCCCTGAAAAGCACTGCCAGTTGCTGTATTCACAGGCCCCACATCTAGGGTTTCCTTATCTCCTCAAATATTTAAGCTATGCAATTAGGAAAGGTCGTGTCTGGGGGTTATTTTTTGTTTTAAAACCAGCCAGCAGGCAACAAACTGACCAGAATGGTGGTAGTCACAGCACCCGAGACAGTCTTTTCAGTCCTGTGCGTTGCTTAAGAACAAGTCTAGGGTAGAACAGTCCAAAGAAGTTACAGGGTAAGTTTGCAAGAAACCAGGCTAAGTTTGGCCACAAAACAAGCCATTCTTCATGAATTACCAACCCTCAGCTCTGCAGCCGTAACAAGCTGTGGGTGGCAAGCAACAGAAACCTTGAAGGTGACTTAAGCAGTTTTTATTTTGCAGCTGAAAATAGGGAAGGCTATATTTAGAGTTGGTGTTTTTCTGCTGGAGAAATACAGTCCTAACAACACACCATTTCAACCAGCTGCAGCTATTTGCACACCTTCTGGGGGTACAGTTCTCTATTGATGGTACAGCATTCAAGACGACTGCTTCGGTCATTTCAGCCACAGTCCCTCATTAATTACAAAAAGGAGCTTGGGGGG
>VYZV01037583.1:0-13605 GCA_013401275.1 Pandion haliaetus | reverse complement strand
AAGGCTAAACTGCTGTAATGCGCAGGACACCGTCTTTCCTGGAAGGTTTTATGGGGTAGAAAAAACCCGAAACTAGGGCAATTTTTAATGTCTGTTTTGATACTACAGCAGCATTCGTGCAACAAAACCTTACCAAGGTGAGAACAGGCCATTTGGTACCTTGATCCAGCACAAGAAAAATTGTATTTAGCACAGGTTAGCAAAGCTACCATACTCGGTAAAAGCAATGGCCCAACCACACTCTAGCCTGCGGTCTTTGGCAAAGAAATCCGTTGGTGTTTTCCCCAAAGACATTCTCACAAGGGGACTAAATGCCTTTCCCCTCCTAATTCCAATTACACAGCAATTTCCAGAGGTCTGTTCAGTTTCAAGTCCTCTACTGCAGCAGATGAGGGAAGGAAGGGGGCAGGGAAAAAAAAAAAAAAGAAAAAAAAACCAAAACAAAAAGAGAAGGGATGCCTAGAGAAACATTAAGGAAAGGAAATACTCTGCTTGTCCATGCTTGAAATCTCCATTCTCCTACCTGGCAAGTCTCTCCTTATCCGCTGAACTCTGTTCATCATCAGACCTAAAAATAAAATCAGCGATCTAAGCTAAAATGGAAAAAGTTTAAAGAAATGAAAAATGGGAAGATGTACTAGGAAACCCAGCCTACAGACACGTCTGTTTTGCAGAGGAGCAATTCCATAAAACAAAGCAGTCATTAGTTTGCAACATTACACATTAAACGGGTGCCTGCTATCTACATCGTTCTGAAGTTTTAAGACGCTTACCAAGACTGTAAAATAGGCAAGGGGTAGCTCTGTTTTACATATAACCGAGGCGCAGATTATTCTGTGCAAGATTAGAAGGTTAATAGCAGAACTGGGAATTAGGGTCCCATTCACATTAAACTACTCTCCCTTTAAAGAAGAAGAAAAAAAAAAATCAATAGTCTCTTTGATAGTATTAACAAACCAGAAAAGCAGATTAAAAAAAACCCAAAATCCACAAACAGTGTAAGATTCACAGCTAACAACACACATTTTCTAACGCTGCTACATAAACACCATTCAGGACAACACAGTCAAGATGGCTACACGACAAATAGCACACAGATGTCATGCGCATCATCTACAAAATGGCACACAGACAGACATCCCCACCAACCTGCATGCACTTTCAGTTCTCAGGGAAGAGGAATCTGCAAACCTTGTTTTACAGAGGCTGATGATAAGTTTTCCTCCTTGAGGTTTGGCTGCCTTCAAAAACAAATAATCCCCCAAAAGCTACCGCCAGGAAAGGAGAAGGTACCACCTGTGTTCAGTAAGGCAGGCATGCAATCTCTCAAAGGCTGAGCATCTAAAATGTAACTGTGGATTTATGGAGTACAGGACGTGTTTTTAGCATTCATCAGCTGTGGTACCCTTCCACTTCAAGCAGGTTTTAGTACAGTACTTCAAAAAAGTAGTCATGTTCACTTCCGTGTTCTGTTTTGCCTCACATCATCTGATGAGGGAAGAACGTACTAGAAAATGAGGGCTGCCAGAACTGCAAGGAGCGGGATATGAGCAGTCCTAGAGAACAGATCCAAGAGCTATGGGCAGGCCAAGGGGCACAGATGCAGAGGGCAGCTGTGCCACGTTTTTCTTACAGCTGCATTCAGGACATCAGCACACCAACACCACTGATGACTTTGTCACTGCTCTTCACCTCCCGCCACTGTCCTTGTTGCCTGAGCCAGTAACGGAAGCGATAATCCCTACATTAAAGCGCACAGGTACTGCTGATGTCCCACCAGAGACAGAGGCCTGGGCAATTCAGATCTGACATTTGGTTGTTTTGTTTCTTTGTTTATTCCCTCCTCGCCTACCACGTGTGCACTAACCAGGATGATCGAAGGCCACACCACAGCAGGGGTCACAGGGAGACAAGACCCCACTCCAGCTACGGCACTTCACAGTTAGGTAGAATTTTTAACTTTTAAGGGCCACAAAGCTGTTCAGCACTGCAATGCTTGCCTACAGCATGTGCTTTTTTGGTATTTTGTATTATCTTAGCACTTAAATGTATTATTAGGGTCTGCTATACCTTCAGTTCCCAGAACTTATGACTTGCATTAGGGAACAGTCATTCCATGCAGGCTGGCAAACATTTCTAATTTGCTTGACTTCAGAACAAGTCAAACCAATTAAAAAGCTGGAGAACCCCAGCTTAGAAGTCCCTGCTAGCCCTTTTGCAGATAACAGCATGATCGTGACCTGAAATTTTGGCTTTGCAATTTTTTTGCCCGTCTGCATTGAGACACTGACAGAGGTTTGTAACTCTGGCTGAAACATTACAAAACAGACATTTTGCAAAGCTTTTCTAGACCAATAGTTTCAGTACATGCCCTCAGTGAGATCACAGGGAAAGGCCCCTGCAACCAATATCATCCCTGGCTCACCCCGTGATGTGATCTGCCCTGCTGACCCTCAGGCTCCTTGACACAACGTGCTGGGCAGTCCTTTCCCCAGTGTCCTCAATCACTTGAATTCTAACTCCAATTTCAGGAATTTCTGAAGCCAGAACCCTCCTTAAGACAAGCTGCTAATTAATGGCCAAGATGCTATGCTTCTCTATTTGCTCATTTTATCTCTTAGCAAGACAGTGTATGATGTGCCTTCGCGCTGAGGGGACACCCTGGAATTTACAGCACTTGGAATATACACAAAAGAACCTCACTTTGGCAAGAACATTACACATCAACACAAAATAAACCCATGAAATATTTTAATTGAGTTCCACGGGCTTCAGAAACCTGTAAAAATACCATGAGGTCAGCCCCAGTACTAGATGGTACAGAGCTACTTTCAGACACCAATAAGTGAACAATCCAAGTCAAAATATTGCCTATAATGTTACTGTCCACTGATCTCCAGGAAATCCCCCATTTATAGAGAAAGCTTCTGCCTAACTCCCCCACAAAACACACAAACCACATTTGCCAGGAAACCCTGTTCAAGTAAAACTTGAACTAAGCAAGAAACTTGTATCTGCAAGTTTCTTGAGCAGGAGAAAAGAATGACAGTCCAAGGCAACAGCTGAAAGAAATGTTGAAAAAGAGGAATGTCATTTCATCGCAGTCATAACGAACAGGTCCAAAAAACAAGGGAAACGTCTGGATCCTTTGGTGCACCTTCCTTCAAAGAGAGAGAAATCTAACCACTAGTTAGAAGGGTGCTGCAGGATCTCTCTTACGTTAAGGTGGTTTGTCACCAAAAGCTTCAAAAACTGCATCACAGCAGGTTCTTACCTGGCAAATCTCTCTTTATCATTTGGCATCGGGTCATCATCACACCTAGGAGAAGGGGGAGAGGAAGAAGTGTTTACACTTATGCTTTCCCAATGACATTGAGAGAAGAACAAGGTTTAATAAATCACACAAAGAAGGCCTGGCATTAAAAAGGCAAACTGCTGTGCGTAGGCAATCCAGAACCATACTCTTCATTTATCTAGCTAAAAGACTACAATTTAATTACTTTTATCACCTTGATGTTTTCCACATCACATTCATATCAAGGACAGTGGCATCACACTCAGTAATTTAAGCACAATCACACACAAAGAAAAAGGTTAAACTGCACTTTGAAGATACAGTTAGCCCAAATCAGGGCCCTCATCCAAAGGATCTCGGCAGGTTCATCCTATGTTCATCAGGACCATTATCATCTCAAAGCCATTCCGCAGTCATCTTTAAAAGACTGTAACATATGGACTTCCAGTATCATTAGAGTTGTCCAACCCTAAACCATGTAGTAAGACTACAAATAAATAACATGAGATCTTCCAACTCTTCTGCGTTCCATATGGATCATGAGAGGAGATACTCGCAGCCTCGCCAACTCCTTGGGAGTAAGGATGTCTCTGTAATTGAAGCATCCTTACAACAGATGAGAATTAAGCAACACGTGTCTGAAGCACTAACAAAAGCTCAGCATCTCACTGTTGTGCTGATAGGCTATTTGGCAGAAGATTTTTCTCTACAATCAACAGGGGCTTGGCCAGCAGCAGTGCTCCTCTAGTGCTCTGCTGGAACAACCAGCCGATTGCTGGAAGCATTCATGGAAACCCTTTAATCTTCTGAGATGCTCGTATCGAACACAGCAACATCATCACGGAGCTCTGCAACAGCGCTTCAACCCAGGGCTCGCAAGGCTCACTTCTCCAGCTGACCTCATCTCGCTATGGGGCCTACCAGGGAGACTTGAGATGGAGACTGCATCCAAAGGAGTAACAGGATCCCCTCGCAGCCACAGTCCCTTCTCCGGACTCACAGACCCCATGTGCACAGCAGCTTTGCTTTGGCATCAGCTGCAAAGATGGAGGGATACTGCTGACTAGGAGAAAGGGAAGAGCTTAAGCAAGTGGAGCACTGCCTCCTTCAGACTCCCCCTGCTTCCCTCTGCACTGCTGGAGAGGAAAAGCCACATGAGCAGCAAGATCCTGCTCTGGGGTGAACGCACAGACACACCTAGACCACACAACAGAAACTTCTGGGTGCAATGTTCTCCCTCACCTGAGGAATTTACTGTTCCCTTCTCCATCATCATCAAAATCAAGCCTGAAAAACAGAAGCAAGAAGATAATTATTAACCAAGTGCTTTCTCCTTTAGAGGTTGCTTTTCCAACTGTCCCTACAGGGATGCCGATGATTCTTGAAAGGAAGATTTAAGGAATCCCAGGGGCTAATGTGAAACAACCTACAAAGTTTAGAAGGGGGCTTCCTTTACATGTCTATCATAAACAGAGCACGGAAACAGTTCAAAAGAGACAAAGCCCACTTGGAGCACCCACTGCATCACGGCCTCCTGTTCCAAAAGCTCTGGAGCTCCTAGCAGCAATCTGAAGCCCAACAGGCTGCCACAACCGCTCCTCACTGCTCAAGGGACCAGTCAGCCTACAAATGGAACAATCCCAACTCAAAAGCTTGGATCGGTTGCATTTTTAAAAAAAGAGGAGGGCAAAATACTTCAAGAGTTAAAGTTCAGTCTGGTGACCTGCGTAGTTAGCGTCCTTAGTTCAACAGCAGACAACGTCACTGTGTTTGCTCTAACAGGGTCAAAAAAAAATTTCGAACAAGCGTATGTGGGAGGACAGAGGAAAAGCTTTTCACCACACTTTCAGGATGGAAAACTGGTGTGTAGATGCAGCACAGCAGCATGCGTGTTTGTAAATGAAGTGCGAGGAACAAGTAGCAGACAGCGTGGGAGGAGCTGCAGGGGAGTGGGAGCATCAGCAAATGGAGGTGAAGGAAAGTTTGAGTGACTGGGGGGGGGGGCAGGGAGAGATTTTAATTAGCTTGAAAATTAAGAGGAAATTCCTTGTGCCAGGAATTTAAGAGCAGCCACTCAATATCCTTTTAATTTGCAAAGGCATTTTTAGCAAACAAAAAGCCTACCACAAGCACATTGCGGCTTCTCCCCCTCCCCTCCCAGAAAGGGCAGAGTTGCAAAGGTTTGACTAAGGCCCCAACATTCACATTCTCTGTTCCTCAACCTGTCTTGCAGCAACTGGCCTGTCTCGCTGCTTCAGTGACTCCTGTTCCACTCTTAATCCTCGGTGAGCAACCCTATTCTCCTGCGAGGTGCAACTCAACTTTTTAATCCCCTCTTTTTATATGTAACACAGAACCTGGCTTTAACGCATATGACTGGTATAAAGCATACCACTACAAAGTAAAAAGACTGGATGCAGCACACCTGAAGGAACCAGAAAACCTTGCTTAGAAGTAGACAAGTTTCCTCATCACGAGGCTGACCACTCTTCAAAGAGAGCAATGCTTCCTCAAAAACACACTTCACACACACACCTCCCCCCAAAAAGTAAAAACCACACACACACACAGAGCACACACTCACCCAGGACGCCTCTTGTTGGCTCTCTGAACGATGCCTCCTCCAGCTTGTGCACCCGGTCCAGGGTTCCCAGAGCTGACAGTTGCACCCAGCGAGGAAACATCTGATGCCATTTCTAAACAGGACAGTGGAAAAAAGAAAATAAACCAGTATTACGTCAAATGCCCCTCCAGTTCAGAGGGTGGAGTATTCTCTGCATATAGCTCCCATTAAAAGCGATTGCATTTCAGCATCTGATGTGGATAGATTCTGTGCAATGCGTGTTTCTAGTCCTTTCATCTACTGCCTCTCCAGAGCCTGCACTAAGGGTCCATTTCAGGCTTTGAGCACATGCTGTTTTCATAAGCTCAAAAGCTTAGATCGCTAAACTAAAAGATGTGGTCTCCTTTTTAGACAGAGGAGGAGTCTGGTGTGATCGTGGGTAGGGGCTGAACCCATTCTCATATGCTAGCAGCATGAGTATGCAGAAGGGGAGGAGAAGAGTTGCAAGTTTGCCTAATAACATTAACACCGCCTCTTCAAGAGGGTTTATTTCCCAATCTAAGAGACAAAGAATTAACCCAGATGCTTATAAGGCACCTTGAAAACGATGATCTTTCACACAATCATTTCTATTCTTCAGCAGTATCAACCTGCGGGCACCATAGGCATGATTACCAGTCTGCCTACGCTCCTCCGCAACTGGTCACACGCCCAGAGCAAAAGAACGTCATTTTGGGGAAGAACTGATACTACCTCCACTAAGCACAACACCTTGTGTTTTACACGTAGAAAAGTTGCAAAAGCAGTAGGAAACCTAATCAATGCTTCCTAAGAGATGAAACAGGCGGGTAATACACTCAAGAAGCGTGGAACGGTGAGCCTTCAGAGACCGTGCCACACAATACTGCAGTACTGCTTCTGCCTAAGGTTCCACATAGATACAACATTTGAGAAAATAAAAAGTCTAACTCGAGATGTGAAAATAAGCCCTTTACGGCGTATGGGAATGAAAGAAGCATCTAAGCAGAGAACTTGAATGCACTGCCCTCACAAGTCGGATGGCAGGCCCAAGCCTGTTATGCATTATGGGTTTTTTCCACAATGAAAGCAAAGAGCCTTGGCTCTCCACGCAACCACACATGCACTGAACCACTTCCCCCGCTCTGTGGGCAGGCTGGGCTCCCAACCCATGCCCACGTTCAGGCAGGGCGAATGCCCCCTTCTCCCTCCCCACACACTTCACCGGCAGCTCCCAGCTCCTATCAACACGAGCAGGGATTTCTTGTCCCTTGCAAGCCGAGAGACTACGTTTGAAAGCAGTGTTTGATCGCAGACACTGAGCCTTACTTCTCTGATCCTCAAATAGGGCTTTTTCCTAATCCCGGTTGTTGAGGAGCACACGTAACAGGCTCTGTAGTTGTTCAAAGCCTGCTGAGCATGGCTTAAACTGAAACCATGTCATAACATTGCCATGAGAGCTGCATTCAACGTTCTTCTATGTTAACATAGTCTGATCTGCACCAGAACCAGAGGTTTTAAACAAGTTAAGGCATTTTTTCATGTTTCTGAAATAAGTCTATACTCATTTTAATGGCTGTGGTTTTTTAAGCTTGCTGCTAACCAACTCCTAGGCTGCAACCAAAACAGTCCAGCAGAGAACCTCCTCTACAATCTTTGCAAACTGAGTTGTGCGGAGTGCCTTGAAGGTAGACAAACTGCTTCTGCTTTATCGAAGTGGAGGGGACCAAAACAAAAAACCAACCCAACACACACAAAAAAGCCTATTGGCGGGGTTCCCAAACCACAGCAAAGTGGTACACTGACACCAAGAGCTGCTTATGCATGAAATGCTGCCGGAATTGGTGGGACAAAGAAAAGAACTGAAGTCAGGTTTAACAAATACAGTGACAAATCAGGGCTTAAGCTGTGAGGCTGTCAAATCTTAGCTTAGCCGAGACCATGAGGATATTGCTCGACAAGTAAAGGAGAGCTATACTATAGCAAGCTTCTGTGCAACACTGCCCATTTTTACTTCTCGCCTCATCAAACAAAACAGCCTTTTGTATTCCCAACAGAAAAGGAAAGGAAAAAAAACCCTATTTTCAACATCATAGATACATCTTGGTTTAACAAGTATTTTTACAGTTCAGTCAGTTTTCAATCCAACAGCAGTTTAATCTAAGCAGTACTTCCCGAGTTGGACGGTGGTTCACTTGCAGCTAAAAGCGGAGCTGTGCAACAGCCCAACCACCTCTGCGGTGTGGCTGGACCACAGCAGCTGGCTCACAGTAACAGCTCCAGCTCTCAGGAAACATGCTCCAAAACTTCTGGTATTTCTTTAAAAAAAAAAAAAAACAAAAAAAAACCAAACCCAAAACTCTTTTACCACAGTAATATTGCTGGCCTCTATTACTGCCCAATTTGTTTTCCTCCAAGCAGCAGTCATTGCTGAAGAAGTTTCTTCCTTGCCAGTCCATAGTATTTCCCAGGGGTGACTAAAATATGGAATAAGCATCCAGCTGAATGCTTGGCAGTTGAAGGGGCCAACAACAACAGTCCCAAACAACAGCATGAGCAAGCACACCCAATTTCAACACTAACTGCAGCAACAAAACACGAGGCCTTCGCTAAAGTTTCAAAAAAAATTTGAGAACAAAGAATCAGGTATGGAAACAAAGATTTTTAAAAGACAGAAGATTATTTGAGGTTAGTGGTTTTCAACACGTGAATACATAAGGTCTCTGCCAGGAAATCGGTCCCTATGTAATAAAGTCAAGTCAGATGATGTGATGCACTTAAAATAAACAGAGGCTGGCCTTCCTCGCACTCCATCCTCCACACCGGGACCACAGACCCGTCCCATCTCCTCTCTGCTTGATTTCGGATCGCTTGGACACCTCTGTGCTCCTTCCCTTATTTCTAAGCAAAGCCCCAAGGTGCAGAAAGGGCTGATATCAAAGGTCTTTGTTTAGTGGAACGTGGCCTCAAGTGCAAGGAAACCAGGTCAGAAGGTTTATTCCTTTTCTCCAGGAGCCTGTGGCTTTTCAACATATGTATTTAAACACCAGGGTCTGAACAGAAATAAAGTTTCTGGAGCATGGCAGATAATAATTTTATTAAGGAGAGAAGAATTTCCGCTTTCGGGCAGGGGAAGGAAGTGACACTGTGCTGTTCCTCTGCAAATCAACTTTTAAATAGGGTTGAGGGGGAGGGAGGATGTCTTTCTTTGTTTTTGAAGCCCTCATCTGAGCCTTTGCTATTTCTAAGGAGCCTACTGCATGGACTAGCATCTCACAGCAGCATCACACAATGAAACCGCTTTAAGTCGTGCTTCAGCTTCCTACTTGGAAACATTTCCCTGTCGTGGTACAATACGCCTTTTCACAAGTGGAAGAACATAAAATATCTTGAGATTTGGTAAGGTAAATCAGTAATATTTTGCTCTGCATACTGAGGGAGAGCATCAAAATGGTTATGTACTCCTTCACGCGACCCGTTGGCCTCTCTACCACATCCTCACCCCCAAAATAGGAAGAGCATGGGGCAGGCGGATGGGGTGGGAAGAGGTCTAGCTTTTCACCCTTAAGAATTTCTAGAGCACTCACACAAATGCAAAGCTTCCTTCCAAACCCATTTTTCCCCAATCCAACCACAAGCCGTACAGCAATATTATACTGACGTCAGCGTGGAATTGATGGAACCCAACCTACTGATGGAAGCTCTGAAAGCTTCGCGCACAACAGCCGGGTGGTGGTGAGGGCGTCTCAAGCGCACACGTACTCAGTAAATCCACTGGCCCAGATGCCCATCATAAGAAAAGCAGTCACTTCACAGAAATCCCTCCACCGCTGCACTTGATGGCCACCAGCTCCAAGGGTAAAAGGCAAGATGCAAGTACTCAGAGGCAACCCGAGCCAAAGACCCAGCTAATGGAGTCAAGTGATTCTAAGAAAGCCTGGCACATTATAACCTATGAAACACCAGTTTCACAAACTAAAACTATGGTCACCGGGAAAGCTGGTCGAAGCAGTGACTAGCAGTTCCCAGATATCAGGATGCTTAGCTTTTGACTCAAAGAGGCGAGAACAACATTTTTCAACTACTCCAAAATAAAAACAGAAGCAATGAACACATTCCTTTGAAACAATCAATGTTAAGAGCAACAGGACAAACGTTCGTTTTCGTTTTGAAAGTGGTTTCTTCAAAAACCAGATGTGCCACCAAAAGTCCCCGTCGACCTTTCTCAGAGGGCAGCGTGGGTTTTGTAGAGTCACTGCTGCAAGAAGCAATATCCTTGTTAGGTTTCTGTTCCAGCCCTTTCTAGAATCAATCCCTACTTGCCTGTAACACATGTTAAATCTAATTAAGGCCAGAAGAGATAAGCAAAGGCAGCACAGTGAAATTAGGGATCCTCATTTGTAACTGAATATAAATCTGCAAGCACAACGACAATTCAGCCAACAGTTTGACCCAGAATAGAATAGGCTGGAAGATCGCTAAGGGAATGCCGTCTTGAGAGCCAGACTTCCAGCCCAGCTCTCCTGGGAAGGGCTCTGTTGCAACTATTGGCATCTCAACAGTGCAAAAGCTTCAGAAAAAGTCACAGAAAATATTCAAAACTGTGATTTACAAGATGGGCCTGTCGTAGCTCTTAAATGCATTTTTATTGCACCATTTAGTCTACTCCAGCCAGACACTGTGCAAAGCACAGCAAAAATGGTGGTTCCTGCTGCACAGAATTTAAGCATATGGTTGTACGAGCCAGCACATTTTCGCATAACAAGATTTCGTTTAAACTCTACCATTAATGGGCTCCCCAAAGGGCCAAGGAAGTTTAGAGCAGGTTTGATAACAGCTGCTAAGATAAACCAGCATACTACTTTAACAAATACTTGCATTTCACTCACAACTATAAAGCTTTGGTCTGAACAGCGCACATGGCTTTGTATTTACAAAGTGTGCCAGGTACATTAAACAGATTTATTTTTTAAGTAGGTGGGGTTTTTTTTTAGGTTGTTTGAACTTCCCATGCAATGCCAGCTCAGCGTTTCCATCCCCATGGGAACCTTCTCCAAGAAGCATTACAGAAATTAAATAAAAAAAAACGTAGAAAAGAACGTATCTTCCATTTCAAGCGTTTGAAATCAGGCATTCATAAAAGTAAGTGTTTAAAGTGAAGCTGATCAATCATATATTCATCCAGCCAGCACTAAAAGTGCCCTAATAATCCAAGTTAACATGAAAACCTGTAAAGTAATGCAAGTAAGGCAAGCCACTTTTTTTAACCCCTCCTCATATTTCCCCCCAGTTAGTGGATGCTCTTCGCTTTTCACTCCTAACCAAGAGATTTTAACAACATAAAAGTTGCTTAAATTGGCACAACTGAAAGCTTTCAATCTAGCACTCTTCACAGTTCAGGTCTCTTTCCATAAGACCAGTAAACAGTGCGGTGGCTCGCCTGACCCTCAGAAAGATGAGGGAGCAGAAAGGTTTTGCAGATTTATTTTTCAACAAGTTTACCTGAAAATAGAGAAGTGCTTTATCCACCTCTCTCACAGGTTTCTAAGGTGACCTGCTTTGCCCATGTAGCATTTCGAGGAAGGACAGAAGGGCCAGGACAGCACAACGCTGAACGCAGTCTGCGGTCCGAACACTTAAAATAAGTTCCTACTTATTTTTGTGGTCAGTTTTCCCATCTTTTGGCACTGCCTGCTCAAGCTGCAAGGACATTCAGCATATTTGGAGGCATGATCCAGTATTCACTGGAGCCCCACAGTCCATTTTTCAACAGCAAGGAAAAGCGGACCCAACTTCTAAAGAACAATTTTCACAAGTAATTTATTGTACTAATAAGAGCTACATATATAACGCTTATGCAGACTGTAAGTATTCCCCTCCCCGCCTCTGTTTAAAAGGGCCAAGCTAATATTGGTCAGTCTGCCTGTAGTTATAAATACTAAACACAGGCGGTGAAAGTTCTTTCTCTTTTCCTCGTGAATTTGTTTAAAACCTTCCTATTATGCAAAATATCATGCAACTCCAAAGACTACACTTACATAAACACTTTGCAATACACTAACAGTTTAAAGCCATGAGTATCTTCCTTTCTCATTCACTGGATTCTTACCGAGCTGGCTCGTAACATAAATTTTCCATTCTTACCCCAAGCAANTTGCTTTACATTTAGCTACACAATCTTTGTCCGCCAAACTGCGAAACCTTGATCTATCACTACGCTGGCAGGAGAAGTGAACTTCCTGATCAAGCCCACAACACCACCAATACACATGACTAAGATTTTACTACTTGGAATAATCTCACTGTTTTATGGGATATTCCTGTGAGCCAAAAGCATATTTTGCTACAGGATGGGATCACAAGCTTGACAGTTTCCATTTCAGATATGTTTTTACTAAGCTGAATCAGGAATTTTTGTTTTTTCTAACACGCCATCTCTTCTGATTACTGAAGAATTTCAGATCATTATGTGAAACCACAACCACGTATTTCCAGACACCAGTTCTGCACCCTTGCCTCAGAATCACCACAGACAAATGACCCAAGAAGTCTTCTCAATATTTAAAGCCACAAAAGCTTCCTATATCCTTAGGATGAAAAAAATAATCATCCTTTAGAAGTCACATTGAACAGTCCTCGATAAACCTGAACATGTCACACAACACCTCGCCAGCCTCAAGCCACAAGCAAGAATAGTCAGAAACCACAAGCCAAAAAAAAAAAACCCCAAAAAACACAGAAGCTCAAATTCTGGTCTCAGTCACCACATTGTAAATCCATTACTACTTCACAGACACTGAATTATTCCAGATACATACTAATTTCAGAGCAATTTAGCCAGAAATCTGATAAAGCCTGAAAGATTCAACTTTATTCGGCAAGCATCAGGTATTACCAACTTTCAGCTTCCTCCAAACAGGGAGTCACCCCTTGGTTATCAACCTGAGGGAGCAAAAGTTGAAAGAATATTTCCCTTTCTGCTGACAGGCACTCACACCCTTGGTTATGCACCAGCTATTCAGCTCAGCAGTTTAAAAAGACGCAGAGAAGAGATTTGTAAAAATCCTTTTCAAAACAGCGCAGCAGATATTGTCTTTTGCTACTTAAGAAAACCTCAATGAAACATATAGCAAAAAAGGGGTCTAAAAACAACATAAAGCTTTAAAGACAATAAACACAAGCGAGCCCCGCTACTGCTTGCTCCTTCCTGGGAGGGCGATGATGGAAACCAGACCCCAGCACCAGGTACACCAGACCAGGCATGTGCAGGGCCCACACCAACTGTTGAAGCTCAGGCAACAGAGACGAGCACAAACGTCTTCCTCCCCAATATAACAAGATCACACACCATCTCCTTCTCCACCTCTAGCTTGCCTTCTCTCCAAAATAGCCTGCCACGCAATGAAGTGCCTCCTGTAAAAGTTTCTGCTATCTGACAACCGCACTGGTTCTCCAAACCCTCCCAGAGCACTCCAAGCCGGCTCCCTCAGCGCCCTTTCCCCACACTAACTCCCTCGTTCCTTTTCACGGGCGTACCCCACCCCATCCCACCTTCCCACCAACCACAGGCACCTCCTGACCCAGCCCCCAGCCCTCTCAGCTCAGCCCCAAACCCTCCAACCTCCGGATAACACCCCTTGACTCCTCCAAAACTCCTCCCTCGACCAAACCTCCAACCCCATTAACCCAGCTCCTCGAAAACTGCCGGCCCCGGGTGACACCTTCCACC
>VYZV01037581.1:341-35915 GCA_013401275.1 Pandion haliaetus | reverse complement strand
ATTGATAGAGTGTCTTTCTGGGGCACTTGGCATCCAGCCAGGGTCACCCTGCCACAAAAACTTGTTAGTTTTCAGATGCTCTATCTGGGTCTTGATCTTCAAGTAATTCAGCATAAACCTCAGGTTTCCACCCTTACAGAGTTCACAGGACCTTACAGGCATGAAGTCAGGGCTGGATGAATTTTGTAAATCAGACAGTGAGACATTGAGTGGGGTTGGATTTTAATGTCATTGGGGAGTTGCTGAATACCTTACCATTTCATTCCAGACCTAAGCTTCTTGACACTTAACATTTTTAACATAAAGCTATAGAGCCCTTTCTATGGATATTAACCATAAAACGAGGATAATATTTTGAGGACATTCAATGAACGTCACTGAAATGTACTTTCAAGCTTCACTTTTTATTATACACAAGCTACGGTGATAAAAAGCATTAATGTTGCAAAGACAAGCACTCTAAAGCAATATTCGCTCTGTACTTTCTTCCCTTGTGAGCTCTCTTGAGCAGAGACACTTTTTCTATATTTATCCATCAAATACCAAGCTCATTCTTGGGGGTATACAAATAAATAATACTAATAATAGAAGCTGCAGAGAAGCAATGCCATCAGGAAATTTTGGATTTAATGTGGATGACATAAGTAGTTCATTTTCATTTTGCATTTGAAGGTATTTTCTGCAGATTGTAACTCTCTCTCTTTTCTTCCTACCTTATACAATAAATATTTTATCCCAGAGACCTGATTGTCAAACCTGGAATATTTTCCAGGTTAATCAGTTGATCCCCATTTCATTATATCTTAGAGCAGAATTCTTCACTACTGCTGCTCCCATAACATAAAAGGACTAGAGCACAGCAGGCAATGTCCCATTAGTAGACCATTCAAGCATCCATGTACACAAATGTTAAACTCCTACCATCCATCACCACTCCACCATACTCACATTCAGTTGCTTCATTTCTTTGGAGGAATCTAGCTAAGTGTGAACCAGCTGAATTATGAACATATAATTGGTCTTGTCTTTTCACTCTGATCAAGTTGCATTCAAGTAAGATAAAAAATGAATGAGCTTGAACTACCACTTTGAGCCCACTCCAGCTCCTTTTGGATCAGGATGAGAAATATTCAAGACCTGTATATTCTTCAGTGTCTGCATGAGGCATACTTTAGTTTGTCCGTCAGCATTTCTTTAAGTAATAGCTTAACATATGCACACATTCAGACTGCCTGGAGAAACTAATAATTAGGCACGATGAATATCAGTATAGGCAACATGCTATTGCAGTTGATAAACTCCACAGCTGTATTTGCACCAATGGCTTCCTAGGCAACATCTTAAGGAAACATTTTTGGAGCTGATTTTTCATTAATGAGCCATAGTTTCAATTACGTCTTTTATAGGTCTGTTTTCTCTACTCTTTAGCCCAAAATCACATAGCCTGGGTCGCTGTGGAGGCCAAACCATTTATCTAGTGAACAAACAGAGGAAAGAGAGATTGCTTGAAAACTTGAAGGACAAGTACCCTGCCTTAACATGAATGTTATTGTAGACATTTTGGCAAATTTTATAGAAGGGGCAATAGTTTTCACACAGTTTTGACACAGTCAGAATTAGACATGCTCCCGATAACCTCCATAGGCTGCTCAGTAACTCCATGGCTGCAGTTAGCTTTTATCTCATTTATTAATCGATTTGAACTCAGAGCAATTGTTTTCCCAGTTAGTAACCTGGAAGGTGCTTGGGATGTTAATATCAGATGTTGCAGTGCAGTTAAGTCATTGCTAGAAGTTATTTCACTTTTTTGCATTTATGCAGTACTTCTTCCCAACCAGGAAGCACCTTCTTGAATATCACAACTTTTTATTGCATTGCAAGATGAAAAGAGGTAGACAAATTCTGTTTTTAGAATAAAGTTCTGAATTTCTTCCACTGATTTTTTTTCTTTAATTGCCATTTTTGAGGTGTTGCCTTTTCCATATTGTTATGAGATAGCTCAACAAGGGAAAAAACATGAAAGTCAGAATCATTCACTCATTTGAAATTTGTTAGTTATTGTGTGTTAAAAGACAATCCCTCAACAAAAAATTAAAATAAACAAGATTGTAATCAAAACATCTATTTCAAATAGCTCTATTATTATATTTCTTTCAATACTAGAAAACATCTGCTGTGTGAAAAACAGCAAATTGAGTCTTTTTCAGTTTTCTATACACTGCACAAGGCCATTCTGTGAAATGAATATAGGAAATCATAGTGGTTTCAGAGTCAGAGGATGCCTCTCTTTGTTATGTGTAGAGCTCTCAAAAATATTGCTTTGAATACAGTATTCAGGGATAATACATTTTTCTGGAACAAATCAGAAGAGTTTTCTTCATATCCTGACATGCCTATTCAGAATTCAAGTTGTTAGCTGTAAAATAACACTTCAAGTTTCACTTTCTTCTCCTATATTTCAGTAAGAAAGACAACTTATAATGTGTCAAAGGTTACTGAGACAGCTTGCCTGACTTTTCCTGGGTTTTATGTTTATGGTAATTTTCACTGAGTTCAAGAAAAAATGTGAGCAAAAGCGTGACTCCTATATTAGCATTGAAGAAAAATGTGCAAATATTTAGCCAAAACAATGCATAAAATAGTTCTCACACTTCATATTAGTCTAAAATAACTAATAGGATAACAGTAGCAAGTATGGAAGGAATTCAATTACAATAGTAAATTGTAAATAGTAATTTACTATTAAGTAAATCAAGAGCTGGAAATGGTGAGATTTACTTAGTCAATCACTTGCAATTTTTTCTCAAGGAAAAATGAAAGAAAATTTTGAATTGAATGTTGCTCTTTAATAATAAGTATTGCCCCAAAATGCTTAAGTTCAATTTTTATTTCATTCCTTTCATACCACAGCTACAAGGAAAGTAGGACTGAAATAAAAAGGTAAGAGCTGAAGAGTCTGGAAGTCAAAGTCAAGGAGCTTGGCTGTTTCTTACCATTGATGCCTGCACAGAGATGCTATTTCTATGCAGCCTGCTTGTGAACAGAGCATGTGGCTGGACAGAGAGAAAGGTTTTAATCATGTCCTTCCTCTATTGCTTTGGCTGATGGAGCTGAATCAGTGTGTGAAGGTCCAGGAGGCAAAGTGGAGAACAGGTCATAATTTGCACCTTATATTGACTTCCCCAGTGCAAAAAGAGAGAGGAAGTTTTCTGGTTTAGAGATAAAATTCATACTTTCTATTGCTCTAAGGATGCAATGTAATGCACAGGGTGTTGAAGTTCTTTTTACATGTTTCCTGGAATTATTTTTCTCTAGCAGTATTTCTAATCTCAACAAATGAAATAAGTAAGCCACTTGAATCAAACTGAAGTCCTAACAGTAGCTTAATTTGAGAACATGTCAGGGAATTTGGACCCTGCTGAAGGTAAGAGAAGAGTTACCATTGACTCAGTGGAGGCAGTGCTTCACTTGCCACCGCTGTAGTTCTGCCTGGTCTGATGTACTCTGCAAGTTGTTCAGCAAAACATCCCAATTTCTCCTAGAGTTTGTACGCTTTTAGTGCCAATAAAGAATGGGGAAAATGATGATGAAAAATACAGAGATTTTCATGTTTTCTCTCTCTGTGCTTCCCCTTGTTCTGTCATCTTTGCTTGCCCTCCTGGGATTAGCTCACATCAGAGCTCACTGAGAGAGCTTGGTTGTAGGTGACAATGCTATGCTGTTCCAATAGGGAGAAAGGAACTAAACTGTGTCCTGTACACCCTTATATATGCAATGCCTCAGTATAGAAGAGGGAAAAAAAGCGCAACTTTGAAATAGCAGTGCAGAGAAGCCTGAGTTGAAGAAAGGAAAATGTTTCGTGCTATATACAATCTCTTTAGGTCCACGTAGGATCTACTGGCTGCAGAATGAGTTTCAGAGTCGGTGCTCACTTGGATGCTCGAAAAAGTAGAACAGCACTCTGTTCTTCTAGCAAAGCCACACTTGGCACTACTTTGGAAACATTTTCTTTGCATCACTATCACTGTCTTTATTTTAGTGCCATCTCTGAGAAACTGATTGTTCACATTCATACCAGTCCTGCATACTTGGGTTGCATGGATACCAGACCAATATTAATGGTCTTTCCCTGCCAAACTTGAAATCACAACTTCTGCTGTCACTAAGAGCTATATATTTGAGTGAACCTGGGACAAAACTGCAGTACCAGCTCACCATCTGATCACAGCTTTGTGGAGTGGGCTTCAACACTTACTGAGCCAGCTGACAGTGATAGCCCACAGTAACATAACTCTAGTGATAGCATCGTTACACTTGTCATCTTCTGTTGTGTCTGAAATCCTGGTACATTGTCTGCCCATGTGTAGTGTGTGAAGAAGCCATAAAATAAATGTGGTGCCATGTTGCAATTAACATCACCAGTGTTTCTAAGCATAGAACTGTTAGGGAGACTTGCCTATAGGGTTTTCTGGGAACACACTATGTATGACACAAAAAAGGCTTAAAGGAAGAGATAAATAAGGTTTTGTTTAGCCAGAAAGCACAAACTGAAATTACTGACAACTAAGATATGGAAGTCTCTATATTAACAGTGCTCTTATTTTTTTTGATGTAGAGATGACTTGCCTTAAGCTTTTAGATACAGAGTGACAGTGAGCTGCTATGAATCAAACAATGCTTTGCTTCAGCCTTTCACAGCTGCTAAAAATTTTTCATGCAATGGAAAGCACGATGTCTGGCCCAGTGTCCCCAAGTCAAGTGTTATGAAGTAAGCCTCCCTTCTAAGCTTTTAGTGGTGTTATTTTACTATGCAGCTTCTGAGGAAGAGAGAAGTAACTGAAGACCATTGTATAGCCAGTGATGTCCTGTCTCCAGCTCTGCAGGAGCAGCATTGCCTGATTTATCTAATGAGACTGTTTCAGTTGAAGCCTAATAAGAGGACGCTGAAATAGACCTTCTGCACTTATTCTTGAAAATATTTAGATTGACAGCTAATAAGTAGTCTCCACCTGCTGATATCACTGTTCCAAATAGCAAAGGACCAGCTCAGAGAAACCCAGTAATGAGGAAGTTCCTTCAGATGAAGCTCCATGCAAGCCTGCTATAATAGGGGAGAATGCATTGTAAGTGGAAAGCATAGTTCATTCTGAAAAACTCAAGGCTGTATTCAGTGCATGTGATCCTGTAGGCTTGATCTTGACTCTTTAAGGCACTAGGTTTTTTTGGGTTTTTGCAAGGTGCTGTTGCGTTGACAGTTTCACAGTAAGCTCAAGTAATCCTGGATATTTTCTTTTCTTATTGAAATATGATGCTTTGGACTTGGACATTATTAACTGATTGTATTGACCAGCAGTTTAGCTACATTCATAGTTACTTATTTAAAAAAAAATAATGAATCATACTTTTCTGGAAGTTTCCCATGCCCTAACATGACTTAAAATTACAAAATAAAAAAACAGAGCAGGTGCAGCGTTGCAAGGCAGGGAACAATGAGAAAACAGACCCTTTTAAAGATCCATTTTTCCTCTGAGTTTTATTTATAACTGCAGGGGACCAACCAGTTGCTTCCAAACTGTATACTCTGAGGGGCTGATCCTGTGCCAATTTTATGAGCAGAGCTTATATAGATCAGACACAATACCCAGTGGATATAACCCTGCTCATTCTGCTATTTCCCACTGTATGGAATAGCTGCTGCATCTGTCTTTATCTGGGATTCTTGGTTTTGGTAAAGAAAAAGGAATTGAACATGCCACCTACAGATGAGACCGGAGTTACCCTTTTATGTTAGTCTGTTTGCAGCCTGAGAGCAGGGGGCATGCACAGCATTCTGCTGTGGCAGATTGACTAGAAGCGTGACTTTAATTATACGAGACAAAATGCCATGCTAACATGAAAACTGTAGTCTATTTATATGCACAAGACTCTTTTGAAATCTTCCTCCACTTATTTGGTAGAATAACATGATGAAAGATTATTTGTGACTGTATTTTTTATCATTTGTAGAGGAATTGGTATGTGTCTCAGAACAGTTGCAATCTGACTTTCATGGGTGCAGAGAACCAAGCTCAATGTTGGTCTTTCCCTCTGTCATGCTGGTAGTAATTACTGCAGGGCCAGAGAAGAACAAATAATTAACAAGATGTCAGAAGTAGTGATAAATAGGAAACAGCTGATGCTAGTTTAGACCTTAATGAGATAAACTTCATTAATGGATGACCGATTAACTTTTTTATCTTCCCCCCCCTCCAATCAAAATATGAGGATGAGAGAACCCCAGCTAGAATGGCAAACAGATGTGCCATCTGGGAGACACTGCATGTGAAATCTGAGAAATACTGGGTTTTCCCATATATATAAAAAAAATAATAATAAAGTGAACTCATGGATGTTGTTAAAGCTAAATAAAGACTTGAATTTGCAGATCAGAAAACAGCTAACAGGCTGAATCTACCTGAAGGTGAGGTATAAGAAATAATTCAGTTTACAGTAATGCTTAAAACTGTACTATATGGCACCATTATTCAGAAGGGAAGAAATCTAGTTCAGTGTCCAGGTGTGTTTCATGTTTCCTCTGCCATTGTCTATGTCCATGCATATTTATATGGTCAAATTTACTGGGTTTCATGATTCATGGTTCCAAAGTAAGATGTCTCAATCCATGTAGTTCAGATATGCTGTGACCAGCACATCAAGGGAGGTGATTGTCCACCTCTGTTCTGCGCTGGTGAGACCCCACCTGCAGTACTGCATCCAGCTCTGGGATCCCCAGTGTAAGAAAGACACGGACCTGCTTGAGTGGGTCCAGAGGACAGCCACAAAAATGGTCAGAGGGCTGGAACACCTCCCCTGTGAAGAAAAAGTGAAAGACTTGGGGTTGTTTAGCTTGGAGAAGAAAAGGGTCCAGGGAAGCCTTGTTGCGGCCTTTCAATACTTAAAGAGGGTTTATAAGAAAGGTGGAGAGAGACTTTTTACCCTGTAGTGTGACAGGACAAGGGGTAATGGCTTTAAACTGAAAGAGGGTAGATTTAGATTGGAAATGAGGAAAAAGAAAAATTAAGATGAGGGTGTTAAGACACTGGAGCAGGTTGCCCAGAGAAGTTGTGGAAGCCCCATCCCTGGAAGTGTTCAAGGCCAGGTTGGATGGGGCTTTGAGCAACCTGGTCTAGTAGAAAGTGTCCCTGCCCATGGCAGAAGGGTTGGACTGGATGACCTTTAAAGGTCCCTTCCAACCCAAAACATTCTGTGATGCTATATTTCTATGATTCTATATTCAGGTAATGCTATAGGCACTGAAACTCATAGCACGATGCATTTTAGAAAATGGAAATGGATAGCAAAAAGCCTCTTTTTGTGTAAATTATGGTAAACTAGGTGTCTTGGGCAGATGCTTTGCTTTTTAAGCAACGCTCAGAACGTTGGTCCCAACCTACTGCCCTGTACAATCAAGTCCATTACAGACAAAACATGAAAGTAAACAATCAGTGCAATGTACTTCCTTCAGCTGCTGTGATTTTCCACACATTAATGCTGATCCTGAGGATATTACTTCAGATTGCAGCAAAAGTAATGAGAAGAAAATAAGACCTTATCTTCTCTATGAGAAAATTGACTATCAATATCTCCATCTTCAGTACCCAGCACTGAGGTTGGTATCATGTTACAAGTACATACAGATATGTGTATTTTTCAAGTATGGTACCTGATGCCTGAAATGCTTGAATCCTGAAATAGTGGACATTTCAGTATCAAATTTTTGTCTAGCTGTAGCTTCTGCTGAAATGTAATGGAAAGGTTTGTTTCTTGCTAGTTTGAAAACAAACCAACTGTAAACCCCTAAGAAAACTGTGAGATGGAAAACAATCAACTCTCCTGGGTAACTGAGAAAGATGAAAAATACAACCCGTGCTTTTCTCCAGTCAATCCATCCTCATGACAAGGATATAACATGAATGGGAAATGGCATGAACTTAACCTATCCTCTTTGCAACTTTTCACTTGTAATTTTGTGGTTCTTTTCAGATGCTGTAATAAATGTGATACACTAGGCTATCTCCAGGAGAGGGTTATTTCAAGTATAATATGCTGTATTAACTGCAGCTGTAATTTAATTTCTGTTTGATACTACTTATAGATTCTCTTACATCCTAAACAAACTACTGTTGATACATTGGCTTATTCTTTCTTTTTGTTTTGCCCCTTTTTATTTTTTCAACCAAGTCTTTGAATTCTGAGTCATTTTAAGAGGAAAGCAGGAATACAGCTCTGGGTGTTCCTGCTCCAACAGTGCATGGCGAGATCAATTTGGGCATTAAGCTTTAGTTTTTACCCTCTTGCAAGCCTACCAGGCAGTAGGTATTATTATGCCAGGAACTCTCAGCTTCATTACAAATTCAGTATGTTATCAGAAATCCATATATTAGGCAGATATACTGAATGACTCCATATTTTCCTTACTTAAAGGAAATCTGTTCTTTTCATGCAGTTAGATGTAGATATTCTTCAATAAATTATTTTTGATAATTTCATATAATTTGCTAAAAATATGTAAACATCCAGATTTAAAAAGAAAAAAAAAAAGAGATTCAAATTTCTACTGGCATTCGGTCCAAAATTAAATGACATAACTGATTGATTATAGTTTAATATCAAGTTGTCTCTGTAGGTGAGTATCTTTGATTCACATTAAATCAAACACATAGTGTTTACAATGCAGTAGAGACATAATTTTTTCTTCCCCAGTTTCCCCCTTGATTTGAGTTTGAATATTTTTCTAATTGGATATATTTTACCACAGAATTCATTTAACTTTTTCCCCTGTATCAGCAATTAGACAAGTTACATAGTACCTACTTAAGCTGTTACCTGCTTCTGGAGAAAAATTCAGATGACAATAATGAATCCGTTAAGTGCAAAGGAGCTGAACAGACTTACAGCAAGCTGATGAAGCATCCAAGGAAAGGTTAACTTCGGGTTCAGTCTGCAAGCTGAAAGGAAAAAATGTTGCTGCTAGCACTAAAAATAAGCAGACTGAAAAATTTTACTATTGCATTTAACTATTTTACTTAAAATGGCCTTTTTTTTTTGCTTAAAAAATACAACCCTCTGTTGTCCTTTCCTGCAACTGAAAGAATCTCCATCACCTGTAGACAAAGATTAATGATGATAAATAAGTGATGCAGTAGAAAGAATACAAAGATATATGAGGATGTGGCCTGAGGGAATTCTCTGATCTCAAAGCAGCAACAGTGTTTATGAAGGGAACTATAGGAGAAAATTCCCTCAGAACTTAAGGCTCTGATGTTACTCATCCCAGGCATTTGAGTCAGAATACATTATGTATTCATACTGAAGCTCCTTTCCTTTCAAACTAAAGCCAGTAATCACTTCTTTGGCACTCTAAATGGAGGGGTCAGCTCACTTTATCAAGTTGCTGTGACTGATGGCATGCAGGGCTGAGAACAAAAAGTTGGACTATGTTGGCAAAACTGTGAACTTTCCCTTATGTTTTAAGCCATGGTTGGGACAGAACAGCCTCTAGGTAGAATGTGATTTCCATCTTAGGTAAATTTATCATGCTTCACCTGGTAGCGACTGTCATAAGCTACACATGCAATGACGTACAGACAAGGATGACTGAGAAACAAGCTACGGTGGAAACAGAAATGCCAAGCCATGATGGGCTATGTCAGATGTAGGCTCTGCAACACCTTCAGATGTTCTCAGACTGCTAAAACATAGCCCTTATGATGTTATGCGCCTGGGACCATGCCTAGAACACAATCATTCTATATTAAAAGTAGACTTCTAGGATCTCTATGGGGAATTGTGCAACTACATGAATATTTTATTTTGGTTCAGTACTCTTCTGGAGTTAATAACCTGACTGTCCATACTTACCATTATATGATTTGCACTATTGAGTGGTTTCAGAGTGCTTACAGGTCATTTATTTAGACAAAACTAAACTGAAAAAAAACTGCTCTGGGAATGCGCTAAATGAGTGCTAACTGCAAATGGGAAATCAGCCCATAGAATCAAACTGGAGCTAGTCTAAAGGAGAAACATATGGTTCTCATTTGCATTTGATCCTCCATGCCAGCTGTTTCATTCTACAGATCTACTCCTACTGCATGGCAACACCTGTTAAGGTCAGTTTAGCTGTAGAAGAAAATGGGGCTGGACCTCTGCTAAGGAGGCATGCAGAATGCCCTTCATCCTTTCACCACTTTGTGCACAAAATGGAGAACAAGAATAAAGCTACAGCCTACTCTCCTTTCATTCTTCACTTTAAAAGGAAGAAATTGCTGAGGAAGCACAAAAATTTGGATTATAGTTAGCTACTGACATAAAGACCAAAACACCACAGACAATAATTCTGGATGCAACTTTTTTTCAGAGAACAAAAAAGCTAATAGTGCAAAAAGTAAATATTTCAATGGATGCCTTCTTACAAAGAGCTGTGCAGTGTAGACAGAATGTAATTACATGCAACTGTTGCTTTTTTTTGTTGTTGTTCAAGGGACAGTATAAATCACAGTAATTTGTGTTTGATTATTAAAGAATATAGTGTAGAATTGGGCATGAATCAAGGAGCATGCCTTGGCTGAACTGTTTAGCTCTTATTCATTTGTTTGCATCGATTTTTCCATGATTCTTAGTGTTTTTCTATTGTATAGAGAAAACAATGTGGGAGACATCTGGTGGCCAATAATTAACAGAAACTCTCTAATTTATAGTAACAATTGGGAGATCTACTACTAAGCTTATAAATAATCAAATACAATTTAAAAAGTCAGGATAATGTATCACAAAATTCACCCCTAATTTATTTCCTACTTTAGTTTTAATTATTTATAGCTATTCATGGTGTATTGTTAAAATGCAAAGAACTGTTGTAAATGCAAATGCATCAGATTGATGCTTCTGTCATGGATTAACCCCAACCAGCAGCTAAGCACCACACAGCCGTAAGTGTGTGTGTAAATATATATTTATTTACTTTTTTTTTGTCACATATGATAGCATCTCACTTCATTCTTTAACAAGGAAGGTAGAATGTTAGATTGAGTAGCTCTTGATGAAAGAACTTTTTCTATTCAAATCACAAGAGCAGTGTTCTTTTTCTCATCCCATTGCTTGGGAAAACACTGAATAATAGACATTACCATATTCAGAAAATCAATGTGTCCGTGACAGACAAAGAAAGAGAAGTGCAATACATTCTCTTAACATCGCGCGGTCATAGACAGGGTTGTTAAGTGAGGTGCTGCTGAATTGCCCAGACTTCCACCTGCTTAAGGCAGCATAGGTCAAAGTCTGCATCTGAGACTTTATCTCTAATACCAAAGAAAGTAAGAATGTGGCCTCAGGAGAAGACATGGGAACTGCACCTTTGCTTTTGAAGTGACTGAGAGTTTATCTCAGCAGTAAGGTATCTTCAATTCAGGGGAGGAGAATAGAAGGAGAGAGAGGGAAA
This sequence comes from Pandion haliaetus, assembly GCA_013401275.1. Lineage (NCBI taxonomy): Eukaryota > Metazoa > Chordata > Aves > Accipitriformes > Pandionidae > Pandion > Pandion haliaetus. The sequence continues at coordinate 24,436 of VYZV01037581.1, read as the reverse complement.
AAAAAAAATATTTCTGGGAAAACCTTCTAGCTGTCTTTTTCAAATGCCATAACTTCTTCAGCTTTGCAAATAGTCATACTGTGTTGCTGGGATCAACTCCCTGTCACAGGGAAAACAAAGCCTGACTGGACAGTATCTTCATGAATATCTGTGGGATTTCTGGATGTGCCACCACCTGGCTGGAGCTATACAGTGCATGTGGCCTGCCCTGGAAGGCTGGGCAGAGTAGCCCACACAGGTCCTGTGTGTGCCACAGGCAGAGAAGTTGTACAGAAGCAGAGGTGGGCAATGTCTCACTCCCTTTGGCTGCTGATGGAGAATTGCTGGCATTCAAAAGGGTTCGCGTATTAGGCTGAAGTTTTAAACCATTCAGGTTTGGACACTTAGCATGAAGTAAGATGTAGTCATTATTTCAGTTGGTTCCAGGTGGATTAGTGACTGCTTGTGCTTTTAAAACTGTTCTTTACAGGAAAGATCAGACATAAACGTAGGTATTAATACCTTCGTAATTATGAAAATTAAGGCTACAGATTTGAAATACTTATTTAGCTGGTATTTATTTTCTGAAAAGAAACATCACAAATGCAGGACAAAGAATGTTTCTTCTGTTCATGATGTTTCTGAAAATAGAAAGGAAAAATTACATCTGCATGTTTGATATTTCCTGATTTTAAGGGAACATTTTTGATACAGAATTTTAGGTTAAAAACATTGCTTCCAGGAGCCCCAATGTACATTGAAAATTGAGCTATTGACCTAACTAAGAAATTAACATGATTTTGTTTTGTTTAGGATCATTTGTAGATCAGGTTAAATGTTTATTTCCCCAAAGCTAGTAAGCTTTAATTTCTGCTAATGTTTTAATTTTTGCTGAGGTCTAGTACGTTAAGTTGTGCTTAGTTATTCAATATATCGGTCTCACAAATGTTAATGTATTCTTAATCATGTTTTCTTGTGTCCAGGTCCACCAGTCAAACTACCAGTCTATTCCCAATCTAATATTATCTCTAAGGTATAAAAATAGGAAACCTACATCAAGCATTTTGCATTGATTTTTACAAAAACTGTCAAAACATGTCACAATGTTATTCATGTCAGCATTTCTCTGAGGCTTTGAGTGTTTACATATTAAAAAATCCTTCTTCTTTCTGATACTGGAGATGTCTGTCCAGTCAGTCCTTTCAATTTTGTCTCCATTTTAAATTGTTTTAGAGTACTTTTGGTCTTACGTTCTGATTCTGCTCTCTCACTTAACCTGTTGTTACATCAGTGTGATTCTGCCTACTTGTGTGATTGGGTTTATGAAACGCAGGTCCTGCTTGACTCACCTGATCTCCTTCTATGACAAGGTGGCCTGCTTAGTGGATGAGGGAAAGGCTGTGGATGTTGTTTGCGTGGACTTTACTAAAGCCTTTGACACTGTTTCCCACAGCATTCTCCCGAAGAAATTGGCTGCTCATGGCTTGGATGGGCCTACTCTTAGCTGGGTAAAAAACTGGCTGGATGGCCAGGCCCAAGGAGTTGTGGTGAATGGAGTTAAATCCAGTTGGTGGCTGGTCACAAGTGGTGTTCCCCAGGGCTCAGCTTTGGGGCCAGTTCTGTTTAATATCTTTATGANTCAAGTAACTAGTGATAGGACAAGAAGAAATGGCCTCAAGTTGCGCCAGGGGAGGTTTAGATTGGATATTAGGAAAAATTTCTTCACTGAAAGTGTAGTCAAGTATTGGAACAGGCTGCCCAGGGAAGTTGTAGAGTCATCATCCCTGAGGTATTTAAAAGACACATAGATGTGGCTCTTAGGGACACAGTTTAGTGGTGAACTTGGCATTGCTAGGTTAACAGTTGGACTTGATGATCTTCAAGGTCTTTTCCAACCTAAATAATTCCATTAGTCTATGACTTTAAAAATATAATAATTTGGAAAATCAGGCCCTTGATTTTAGCTGAACTCAAAATGATATAAATAAGTGCAGATGTCTTTTATTTAATTTCTAATGAATCTGTTCTGGTCCAGCTCCCAATTCAGCATGGGGAAATGTGTTGTGTCAGATTCTCTTTTCACCTTGAAAAGGTTATGATTTTTAGAATTCCAGATTATTTGTGATATTTTTTAAAGACACCTCATAAAATTTACAGAGCAAATACCTATTCTCTATTAAACATCCACAGTTCTTAATGCCTATAGCCATTGTTCTTTGGCACTGATGCTCTGTCACAGATTTCAGTATTCCAAAGCAGCAAGCAATAAAAATCGTATAGATTTTATACATTATTATCATTATTACGCAGATTGCTGCACATAATAGTTTCTTCAAATGTCCTTGGGGGCTTGTGACTACTATTGAGCACCTTGCTAAACCTTAGTACAATGAAACATTTTGTCACAGCATCACATTCTGGGTGAAGGAGCCATTGACACCATAAGGTGTCAATAAAGCTCCTAAAAAGTAGGAGGAAGATATGCTACTTGGTGGCAAGGTGACTAGTCGGTCATGTGCTCTCTCTGGAGAATCATGAAGCTGTAACTGCACTTCAGCGATGGGTTTTGGCCCAGGACTCTCTGGGAAGGTCAGAACAGCAGGATCTGCATGCCTTGCTCTGACTGTGCAATATTTCCCTTGAAAGTATGCGAAGATTTATCTCACTGTCATGTCCTCCAAACCTCCGAAGCAGCAAGTTCAAACTCCCTGTGGTCCTACTTGCATTTTTCAGTGCTGTTGTTCGATCACAGACAGTTTGTTCTCTTTCTTCTCTACATTTTCTCTCTAGTTTACTATGTACAAAGGTATAGATCTGTGATATTCTAAACAAATAGAAAAATATTGGACATGGAGAGTATTGTGGGAGGGCAGGTGTTTGTAGACTGTGGAAAAAAAATATTCCTGTAAAGATTGATTGAGCCATCTTTAAATTCACTTGACTGATCTCTAGGTCCTATTTTGACAACTCTGACTGGCTAGAAAGTAGGATTTAGCTCATGATTTCATTCCTGGTTTACAGGAAGTTGATTCATAGTCATTAAAAACTTCCTTAGAACTCATTGGGTACCTTTCCAGATAGACTTTAAGATGTGTTATTCATCAAATAGCAAAAATACAAATTACTGGAAACTCAGGTGCTAATTAATCCAAGAAAGCAAAAATAATTATCGTTGTGGCATCTCACATAGATGTAAATTTCAGAAAGAAACATTTGTACTTCTTTACACTGGATCATGTATATCACACAGAAGACATTTAAACCCATACTTATTAGGAGAAAGGGCAAGGTGGATTACATTGTCTGTGATGACAGCAGTTATTTTCTGTATGTTGTGGAAGCAAAGAAATATTCCCATGTGAAAATAGCTTTATGCTTCAGGAGGACATCATGGATACTGTCCAGAATGCAGGGGAAAACAAGCATTAATAAAAATTAGAAGTCAGTAAAAAAGCAAGGGATTTTAAAACTCTTGAGATTTTTACGATTACTACATTTTTTTCATGTTTGTTATTTTGTTCACCTTTGATGTTAATTTACTTCATGTCTTCAGGGTTACTTTATGTCTCCAAGGTTTTCACCACAAGGGTTAGAAATCTACTTTCCTTTATCTTTGTAAATGAAAAAAGAGCTTCTCAAGAAAGATCACAATCACAGCACCTGAAGCTTTAAAAAAAATGCTAAAAATGATAACTTCCAATCATTTGCACAGAAAAATAGCAGAAGTAATACACACTTGGGTAGCATATACCTGTAAATTTAAATATCCATGTGTGCACACACACATGCAGACACAGTGATATACATGCATGTATATGTGTACATGGATGGATAAATATAGATATGTGTATGGACATGCACCCCCCACCACCCGCCGGGTAAATATACCCAAGTGGTACGGGATAGGAGCTGTTTATAGCAAGCAGCAAGCATGTCTGGAAAAAAGCATCCGTGACATGAAAAACACACACTCCAGTTCAGAGATGGTAATTATTGACAGATATCCAATAACTTCCCTATCAACTCAGATTTAGATATTTATGTGTTTCTATTCATTGTGTGTATTTTAACATAGAAAAAGGAGCAAACCTGTGACAAAGCTACGTGACCTTTTATAAGCACATATATAACTGGCACAAAGGGAAAAAACCCCTGTCTTTTAATTAGTACTGCTGTCCTTCAGCATTCTTGGATTTCTTGTCTGTGAAATCGTAAATAGTGGAAGCACCATAAAATGTGTTCAGAGGAAGTGGTGGGAGAAAAGTAAAATGGAAGCTAACGGGGAGCAAAAGGCACTGAGTGATCAGAAGACACTTTATGCTCTTGTGTCCTGCCAATAAAGTAAGAACGCCCTCTCTGCATTGGCTTTTTGCCAAGTCCTACAGAGGTTTTAAAGTTGTCACACTTAAAATAACTAGCAATATAAGCAGGTTTTAGCATTCACCATGAAGTTTCACCTGTTATTTGCTCAGACTATCTGTAATATAAGGCACCTGTTTGTTAAAAAAATTGTACCAGAGCATAATTCAGTGGGCTCAGGTGAAATGTTGTTGGTTTTCATGATTCCCCAGTGGAAGGCTATAACGCCAAGAGATAGTTCTCCTGAGTTCTGAGTTTTTTGATGAGAGTGGTAGCTGATAAAAATAGCCAAGCACAAGTAAGGGTCCAATAAACAGTAACAGTGCTTTTCTCATGACTGTTTTTTAAATACTGGGCAGCATTCAGCAGTATGTTAACTAGAAAGTTATTGATCAATTAGGAGACTTTAGCAAAGAACAAGAAATTAATTACTAGAGGAAGATGAGGATTTAGGAGATGGATTAAAGGTACTAAATTAGGTATGTGATGGCTAAGCAAAGCAAGGAATGGTGTCCAGCTAAACCTCTCGAATTTGCCCAGGTTCAGTGTCTGAGGTGGTGCTATGTGATTCATATGACAGAGAATGTTTATCAGGTCAAACAGATGTCACATTTACTTGTGTGAGCAGGATGAGCCATCATTTCCAGGAGGAGCAGGGGAATGTGCCTGCTAGCAGGACTGAGGCAGCTGTAGGGCAGCTGGGCAGCCTTTGCAGTGGAACGGCGTGCAGCTAGCTGCAGCTCTGTGCTCCTGGCTCCCTTCTGCTCTGGGATGCCACGTGTCAGATGTATCTGCTCAGATTCATATATGGTCCTGATGCTGCATCGCAAATGGCCCCACAGTAAAGCTTCAGCAGTATGGGAGTGTGAAGGGGGGGGGCAGCAGTACGAGTCTTATGCTGAGTGTGAAAGATTTGATGGGTGAGAAAAATGTGAAGGTTGCTAGCTGTATGCAAAGAGAGAAGTATTTAATGCTGTGAGGGAAGATATAGCTAAGGATAAAATAAATAAATTTAAAAATTAGGCTATCAAAAAAACAAACCACAGCTAAAACCACAAAAATGAGTTCTGCTGAGGAATTGTCTCCTGAGAGAAACTGGAGGATGATTCACCACTGGTATTTTTAACATTATTCTGTATGAAACACTAGAAAGTGTGCTTTTGGGACCAAACCTCCCCTAGCAGAGAAATGGGCCTCATGATCAATGAATCTTCTCTGATTTTACTGTCTGCAATTTTCTGACTATATGCTAAACACTGTTCATATTTCTGCCCTGGAAGGTGCTGCTTCTGGGCAAGAAGAATCTGTGCACTGTTCCCATGAAACAGTGGAGTGCAATGAAAAAGAGCTTGTGAGTGATAATTAGAGCTATTAGCTAATAGACTAATAATATTTTTCTCATTATGTGGGGTGGGAAGGAGGAGGAAGAAGGCAGGCAGGCCTCATGCCAGAAGCTCTGAGTCACAATTAAAAGTTATGCTGCAATCTTGCAGCATTTCCCTTTTATGGTGCCTGCCAGTTGTGTCCCCAGTAAGATCATGTGAATGTAACACTGCCATTTATTCTCCTTTACACTGTATCTCCTCCTCTGTGCACACAGAGGGAGAGTGGGCATGACCTCTCTATACGTAAACTGTCAGCTATTAACCCTGTGTGATTTTTCTTTCTACCTTATCCCAGATTATTCACAGAACTTTCTTTGCTTTTGCAAGTGAGACAAGTGAAAAACACAAATTACAGCCTTAGACGTGCCCTTTCTTCCCATGAGCAGGGAGGGAGCTGTTGTAGGAGATGGAAGATAACTGAGCTCTTCAGCATTCAGAGGCTGAAGACTCGCAGTGAAATGCCTTCATGGGCCTAGCTCACATCTCCTGCGTGGATACTGGTTCTGCAGGGAGAGGGAAATCACTGGTTTGGGCTCTGCCCTTGAGTCCTTTCCTCTCTGCACTCATACACAGCCCAGGAAGAGCCTGGCATTATCAGGATTCCCTGTTTAGTTGCTGTTTCCCAAGTCTGATGCAGACAAAATTTTCTTTCTGCTCTTCTCAAGCTTCTCTGTACTTTTTTGGTTGTTTGCCATCACATTTTCCATTTTTTTTCCTGTTCCTCATCCTCCAGAAAAGATCACACTGATTTTCAGTCATGGTGCATACATATATATAGGTCTATCTCCTAAAACATGAAATGTGGCAAACATGTAGTCTTAGTGATGATAATTATGTGACTGAGGAGGCAATAATAAGTTGTGACCAACTGTTGTGATCAGAAGATGACCAGGGAATGATATGTGTCTAGTTTGCTGTAACAGCTCAAGCTGGCACTGAAGTCACAGCACGAATTGTAGTGGCACCACTGACATTGGATTCCTGGAACTATTATTTATACAACTATCCATCTCTTTCACATGTTCTTGGCTTTCTCAGTGGTCTAATTTTTAAACCACACTGACAGAATAAAAAAAGAGGGAGGTCTTGTTTTGTACTTATGAATATTATAAGTTTTGGAATGCTTATCTTGCTTCTTAAACTCTTGGAGTGTTTATCAAGTAGGCAAGAGTGATTTGTGGATCAGCTGGTGCAGATTTAGAAAGCTCCTGATAGCCTCCAGGATGAATCTAGGTGCCAATAACAAAAAAAGAATCACTAACTTTGAATAAAAATCTTTCTGTCAGCTTGAATGATAGGTGATGCATAGCTAATCATAACTGTGCCAGCAAATGTCAGCTCTGTTTTATCTAGAAAGTACTGCCTTTTGCTCATAAAGGTTAAATTGCCACTGTGCCTTCTTAAAAATCTCTGTTCTCCACAGCTGTGCTAGAAGTTAAAATCCAGCTGCCTGTGTGGTTTAACAGTTTAATAGATTATATATATATATTTTTTTTTTTTTTTCCTTCTGGAGCTTGGAAACTACAATAGCCCAAAAGATTTGTGTTTTACCTTCTAGGGTTTCTCTAGTAGTTCTGTGTTTTTTCTCACTCCAGTTCACTCAGAGTTGCCTCAAAATTTTATCACAAAAATTCAGTAGGTTCATATATAAATTTGGGGTTAAGGCCCAGGAGATCAAGATGGAGATAGCAGTAAGAGTTTGTTCAGTTTCATGTAATTGTTCTATTATACCAAAGAAATTGAGCCTCTGAATTGAATTTAACTTCTGCTCTATAAAAATAATTCTATACCTGCCAAAAGCTACAATAGTGTCCCAACGATATGGGTTGCCACATGATTTATTTTCTAGTAGTTAAAATTCTAGGATCATTAAGTGGGAAAGCAAAAGGAGAGATGTTTTAAATGTAATTGTTTTAGAATTATTTTTCCCATGTAACCAATACAGCAAAAGTTTGTTTATTTGACTGTTCACATTTCTTTTGGCATGAAAGGGGACTTTAATTTAACAAGGGAATATTATTTAGCCTATAAATTCTAAGGAGACAGTAGAATTGAGTTTATTACATAAAACTGAGCAGCAAATAACTTCCAATGTGTTTTCAGTAACTTTAATCAGTAACACTAGCATATGGTGTTTTCTTATCAGAAATGAATTGTGATATCTTTCTTCTAGTCAAAATATAGGAGTTAAAACTATGAATGAGAAGAACTTAGGAAAAATAATCATATTAAAAATGGTTCTTCTAACCTAGAAAAAATGTAGCAAGATGCTTCACCCACAAATCTCCTGAAGATAAAGAAAAGTACAGTTTGAAAAGTCTGTATTTTGAAATTAATATTTTTGTTCCTCATGTAATTAATACAGACATTAATCTGGTACATAGGACATTGTTCTTCATCAGGTCTTAATGTTATCATCTGCCATATAAAAAGAAAGGCTTTATAGTACAACTTTGTTAAGATCAGAAAGAAAACGTAAATCTTTTGCATGTAGAGTGTGCTACACAGTTTTAGTCCTAATTTTGATTGCTTGTGTCAATAAGCCATTTATCAACTCTAACCTAGTGTACTTAGTAGCTTTGCAGTCATGGAGTAGCAGTGCAAAGGGTTCACTAAAAGTGGGGAAAATAGAGGGAGAAGCTGATGATAGATGTTTTGAGCTATAGTAAAATTGAAGGACACTAATATCCCATCAATACTTCTTGTTAAGCTTTTGTCCTAATTGACTTTTGTCCTCATTCATAAACATGATCCCTGCATGCATTTTTTAAGCACATAGAAATGGCCAATCTTCCAAAATGGACTGGAAGACTGTATTCTTTTCTCCCTTGTTTTTCCTAACACAGTTATAGTCATTATTAGAGCTCCCCTGCCAAGTTTCTATTATATTCAGACAACTGGACTTGGATTCATTTTCTCCACCAGGCAGTCTGCTGTGCTAATGGCCAAGCAATCAGGTCACCTTTTAAAATTACTAATGTAGCGTGTGATTGGCAGATATGTGTATTAAAAATAATGTTCTCTTTATGGCTTTTATTTTCTGCTGTGCTCTAGTATCTTTCTTCACTGGTTAGTTTATTAATTGTGGGAGTATATGTACATGAAAATAATACCATCCCTGATCCCTTGCCCTACTTCTAATATTTCTCACTAAGTGCTCTTTTTCAGAGCCAGTTATCTACTGAACTTTAAACGCTGCCTTTCCAGCTCTTTTCAGTTGTACGAAGCTGCTCTGTTACCCTTCCGGCTCAATTCGTAGTTTCTCGCCTGTAGCCAGAGCTCTGTCAGTTCCGTTTCCATCCTTGGCCTCACACCCTTGCCCACCACTGACACAACAGAGAAATAGCAGGCTGGATATTACCTCTGCTGGCCTCTCCTTTAGTGATATATAGATATAACCACTAAACGGCACCCAGCCTCAGGCTGGGTGGCCACAGGGTTTTCTCCGCGTTGCAATATGCAATTTGCTGAACAAGAAAGACCAGATTTCTGAAATGGCTCTGCAGGTGGTTGCCAGGAGGGGAAAATACATCTTCTATCAGGTCTTAGGCCTGAGTCTTTTCAAGCTATACTTCAGTGCCTGGGATAGTGCTGGGATGGACTTTGATACAGATAAAGGCAGAGGATAACCTATAGGTGAATGCTGGCACCTTAGAGATTATGGTCCCATCATTCCTTCCTAGCTCCGTATATTTGCAAGTAGAGTAAGACACAGCCCAGGTCAGTTGGTTTTGCTGGTTAAAGTCAGCTCTCAGCTACTCCAGTGCAACACTTTCAAGATGATGGGAATCCCATGCGGGATCATTCCTAAACATGGAATCTATCCTAAATACAAAATGCAATCATGAGTTTATTGACTGAGATCAGCACCTCATTAAAACAAGTGGTAGGAGAATGGTGCAGGAAACTGAATACTTCCCCTTTTTGCCAATAGGTCACCAAACAAGTAACAAGCCAAAATTCCTTCTTAGTTACAGAAGGGAATATATTTTTTATGGTTTTGATAGCTGCTGCCTCCACTAGTTCAGGGTCCTTCCCTATCTGTGGCATATTCTGGATTTCCGTTCAATTTTGTAGGCTCTTATCTTCTGCGTGTATTTTTAGGTTGGTTGCTGATTGTTGCTATACCTTAGCACTGATGTCCTAGGATAACTTTAGTGCATGTCAGTACACTACCTGGGTAGTTGTGCCATTTAGTTGTTTGCTGCATGGCAATCAACTGAAGAACAAATCACATTTACTTTGAAGGAAAGGTTAAAAAGTCACTTTAAAAAATTTGGCAGCTCTTTTTTAAAATTTTGCATTCTTTAAATGCTTTTAATGTCAACAACTGAAATATGTAATTAACATTCTTTTTTTTGTGAGATTTCCGTTGCGGTGACATGGAGCTGAGCCACAGAACCCTCTGTCCTGTGTATAGTTTGACAAAATATGATCCAAAATAAATCTCTCAATTCTGCATGCTCATTAAAATGGTCCTTGTCCTAATAATCTAGATAAAAGTCAGAGAAATGATTGCTTAGTTCTTTCCCCTACACTTGCAAAGAAGATCTAAAGAAGGATATCTTTGTCATGTGAATAAAAAGATTCTCTTCCCATTTTCTTTAAAGACTTTAATTTTCTCATTATCAGAATAGCTTACTTCATATCCTCTTCCCATTATCAAGGCTTCAGGATACAGACTAGCAGCAATTTAAAATCACCCTTTTATTTCTGTACCTACTAACAGGCAAATGCAGGCAACTTTCTGGTGCAGATTCACCTTCTCTTACTACTTTTTGTCGTGACTCATCCACTGCCCCTTGAAAGTTAAGGTTCTCTTCATTCAACTGGAGAATGCATTCTTTTCCTATTTTCAGCTTTCTTAGAATCAGTATATTTTGCAGAAATCAGGATATTTGATATTAAATATAACGAGTAGCATCTAAGCCAGAAAAAAACCCCAAACTGTCTGATGTTTGAATTTATTTCTATGGCAAAAAGGTAAAATAAGGAATAATATTGAGTAACAACAGTAGCAAAGTCATGTATTTGACCTGCTTATTCCTTCCAATACTAGCAGTACCTTTCTGCATGTTCCTTTCTTTCAGATCTCAGTTTTATCCAATGGAAGCATCTCAGTACACCACAGGATTTGTTCCTACAAACAACATTTGACATTTATGAATATCTTGAAATTAAAAGGGAATAGCAAACAACTCTTTCAATATGATTCAGGCTTCAATGTAAATAATGTCTAGTTAGAAGTGACATTGTTTAATAGACTTTTTTCCAAGTGTACTGGCTCTGGCTGGGATGGAGTTAACTTTCTTCATTGCAGCCCATAAGGTGCTGTGCTTTGGATTTGTGGCTGAAGCTGTGTTGATAACATGCCAAAGCTTCGTCTGCTGCTGCATAGTGCTTGCACAGCACCAAGGCTCGCTCTCTCTTTCTCACTCTGCCCTTCTCTCCCTGCCCACATTCAATAAGTAGGCTGGGGTGGACAAGGGGTCGGGAGGGGACATAGCTGGGACAGCTGACCCAAATTGACCAAAGGGATGTCCTGTAACATATGATGTCATGCTCAACAATAAAATCTTAAGGAAAGGCTGAGGAAGGGGGGACATTTATGGTTATGGTGTTCTTCTTCCCAAGCATCTGTTAGGTGTGCTGAGTCCTTGCTTTCCAGGAAGTGACTAACCATCTTCCTGCTGATGGGAAGTATTGCATGAATTCCTCTTTTTACTTTGCTTGTGCATGCAGCTTTGCTTTCCCTATTAAATAGTCATTATCTTGATCAAAAAGTCTTCTCACTTTCCTTTTGTACTCTTCCCATCCCAACAGAGAGGGGAATGAGCAAGTGTGTGGGTGAGCATTTGGCTGTTAGCCAGGGCTAACCCACCACATCAGGTGTTACTGCTAGAATCAGTTTCAGAAATTTTTGGACATATATGTTCAAGAAACTACTCTACAGTCTGATGAAATTTTTTTTTTCTTTTTTTTTGCCCCATGTGTGGAAGTTCTATGATTCAGTGATCAACTCCACATCTACTGTTACCACTCTGGTATTAGTTTTTAGGTGCATGTAGGACTCCTTGGATAAACATTTGGAATCCAGATATAACAGAATTCTGGAACAGTATCTCCAGCAATATTTTTAAGGCTCAGTCATATGTTTTGCTGATCAGTCGAAAGAGCTTAATAGCAATGGCTGGATCACTTTCAGTTAGCTGGAGTGCTTGGTATTTCTGGCTGAAGATGAGATTAATCACCGTGAAAGTAGCAATCATTTGCAATAATAAGAAGGGTAAATTTTAAATTATGCTTAAGTGATTGTGACTTCTAGGTCCTTCCGAGAGGCTGAGACTTAACTTTAACTCCCCAAATCACTAGCCAAATATACATTTAAGCTCCTTGGTAACTTACACAATTTTTAAAATATACTTTGCAAAAAGTGTATTCAGATTTTTTTGCAAATATATCTAGTCCCCTTGCAAAGATAATTTAAGAGAGAGTCAAGCTGTTTGGGAAATCTAAGTGGTTGTGGATATTTGCTATTGAATTAATTTCTTAGATACCTGATCAAACACAATGCTATGGCCATAGTATAAGGCTAGAAAACCTTCACTGTCCCCCGCTCCCAAAAATTTTACCAACACATGTAAAAAACGTATAAGCTATAAGGAAGGCTCAATAAAACAGTATGTATTTTGGGGGCCTCAGCAGCCACATCTCTCTTGCCTTCAACAGACATGAGAGATGCTAAAAAGCTCTGAAAATAAGGCCTTAAAATGTGTTTACCTTAGCAGACCCAACTTGATAACTTCTCAGAAAAAAGTCTTTGCAGTTTTTTTTTATCTTGGCAAACAGTGATCCCTACCATTCATAAAGTTCCTACCCTTGCAAACACTCCTGCATAAACGGTTATGCTTAATTGACATATTCATAAGTCACAACACCAGCCATTAACCAAACTCCTAAACACTGCACGTACAGGGAGATGGCAGGACAAAAATCCCAGCAGCATTGCTAACATTTTTATATAGTGCCAGAGGTGCGCACAGCATGGTGTGAAGGCAGGATTCTTCTCCTGTTATTACAGGGAGATCAGGGCACTGTAATGCCATGCCTTGTACATTCATGCATGATAGGCAGTTTCCATTTCCTTAATTCTCATCTTAGAACCATCAGATTAAATAATAAATGACTAGCCCCAGAACACACAAGACGTTTGTGGCAGAGCAAAGAATAATGCTCTAGTTTTTAATGAACCAGATTAATACCTTTCTTAGTGGATTGCCCTTCTTTTAATCAACTGAGACACCTCGGCATTGAATCAAAATGGAATGAAAGACAAGCAAATGCACCACAGGTGCTTTTTATTTAGTAATGGTGGTGAATAATTAATTGAACAAACAACAAAAAGACATCATACTTTTTCTTAAAAATTAATACTTGATAGTAGATATTTTAAGCAGTTACATTGAATGCCCAAGACAATTAAATCACCTGCACTGTTGTGACAGCAAAGAGGAAAGACAAAAGAATAATAACTCAACAAAAAGAACGTAAGAATTCTAAATAAGGAAAAAACCTAACAAAATAATGTTGTTTTATTAATAAACCTAATTTTATATACCCATAAAGTGATTTTTAAATGAATTATTCATTCTCACGAAGTAAGCAAAAGAACATTCTGAACTTTTGTACAAAGACTTCAATTTTGATTGAAAATCCAAAGCAAGGACAATAATTTGGAAAGCCTTCACTTAAATTTTTACTGAATCTCTCCCATAACCATTTCAATTCACTGGAGGTAACTTATATCAGAAAAGCCCGAAGTTCTGAAATCTGAGTTAGGCTTGGCATTATATGAAGCAATTAAATGTTGAAATGCTACAGGGGCTGTCTGGAGCACCTAAAATAGGGCTTTTCCAGAGTTCAGCTGTTGACTTCGCTTAGGCTCAACATATAGTTGGTAGCTTTGAAAATTAAATTATTTATTCTGGTGCCTCAGCATAGGTGTCATTCTTTTACTTGAGAATGAACATTTCAGCCACTCCAGTGTTATTCAAGTTGATGTTGTTTGACATGTGTAGACAATGCCAGGTCCATGCAATGTACTTTGAAGGAGCAATCACCTTCCAATTGCTTGCTTTGGCACCCCTGCTATAGAGACACAATGTATTTCCTACTTAGGGCCAGTTTTACTCTCTGAGGAAATGATGAGGGTAGTAAGATCATCTTTTTCCCTTCCTGGAGAGGACAAGCTCTCACTAGAGCCTTATTTTGAAAGATCCTCGTAAACAGTGTGCGAGGAAATGTTTATTATGTGCTAGAGAAAATGCATAGAGATTGCATGTTGAGTTGTTCTTGCTCTCTCAATTCTGCAAATTTGCCTAAAGACTTGAGAACTGAGTCCCTTCATAGATGTCTCCAATCACTTTAAGGGTCGTTTCAACAAACTGATATTAAATTCATTGCTGACAAATTAATTAGCTGAGTTAGACCACCGGGTCAAAAAAACACATTAGCTCTCTAGCACTACAGACTTTGGAGAAGCCAATGCCTATGTCAAAGGATGAATAAACTGAGGGCTGTCCACATACTAGCCATATTGGGAAAAGGCAGATACTTCAAACAACAATTTTAGTTACCCTAGGAGACCTGTATACTATATTAGAACAGTGGGGTGGCTCCTTTCCTTAATAATTACTTTTTACAGTTACTGAGCAGATATAGTAAAACTGAGCAGGTTTACATTGTTTAGCTGGAAACACAAAGTGTATTTTTTCCTGGCATACATGTGGGGACTAATTTAATCAAATTTCAGGCTAGAAAGTTTGCTGAGGATCTTAGTAAGTGCACAGCTGGAATAGGACAGAGAGCCCTAGCAAGAAATTTGTGGAGCTTTTATATTTTTCTGACAGTTCTGTAATCCAGAAGAGCTGGCTGTCCAGGCTGCTCAAGATTAATTGTGCCTGAAAGCAATAGAAAATGGATCTTTAGCTTTGCATATTACTGCTTATCAAATACAAAATGCTCAAAAGCTTTTCTCTATCTCCAAAGAGTAAGCAGTTGGTAGCGACTTTTTCCTAGTTACATTTCATATTCATCAGTGCTGGTAACTCAAAAAGACTCTACTTTATATTGCATACATAAGTGGCCATATACTCATTTGCACATTAATTTATGTAAGGAGATACAATTAAAAGGACTAAAATTTGGAAATGGCAGAACACCTCCATTGACATTGTACCCCCCCGCCCCCATGCATCCCTGACATCCTGTCTCCGAATATTATAATAAAATTGTTAACCACAGATCACTTACCATTTCCTCTTCAGGACTTTGGCCTCAGCTAACACACAGATGTCTTGATAATGAAATGGAGGAATGGGATATTTTTTTAACAAATCCCTTTTCCTTGTTCATTTCAGAAGCTGACAGGTGGATAGTGACTGAGGCGGGGAACTGCAGGAACAGATGATGTGACTTAGTTTTGCTGGGAAAATTAGTTTTATACCTTCTGGAAGCTCTGTATGCAATGATTTGAAAATTGGGTATGTTCTTCCTCTTTGGGTGCCAGGAGTGTACCTCTAGCTCTGCTTTGCAAAAAGTTGAATGGTTTCAGTTGCTAGCAAAGTCCATGGGACCTAGCCTATCAATATGTAAGTTATTGTGTAATGCTAAAATATAATTTTGGCAGTCTGAAGTACTTCACATTGGACACCCAATGTATTTTACTTTAGTTTTTGTCTCCGCTCCCTGTCTCCTAAATGGAGATATTGCCCTCAGTTTCACATGGGTTTTACAATGATGAATTATCTGCAAAGCATGCATTGTGGGGTGATGAGCATCACAGAAAAGCCCAGGAAGAAATTAATAATTTTGTTTTCAGAGCAGGGCTTGAACAGTGTTTTTTAAATAAGGCCCAGGGCAACATGTTGAACAATGAGGCTAAAAAAAAAAAAATATTGAACAGCTGCTAATTAAGTCCTTTTGATGCACTGAGTTAGGTAGGAGTACTCTTGAGAGAACTGAGTGTGTGATCCTGTAATTAAAGACTACAATTAATATGAAAAAGGTGGCTATATTAGGGGTCATACTGGTAACCTTGATTCTGTCCATTTCTAATTTTTGGCAGCTTAACAGCCATGATCATATTCTTCTAAGAGAGGAAATGGCGTGTGAATGTAACAGAAGCAAAACCAAATAAATGGCATGGTCTTGACACCTACTTGGTTCACTAGCAGAATTGGGACCTTAAGAACCACCCCACATTTCTCTTCTCCTTGGATTAATTAAGTAAATGACAGCAGCAGTAGAGTGTTTTCCTCCTGGACCAACACCACAATGGGATGAGTTACATGTTTTCTTAGACAGCAGATAGGAGTTTTGGGAATCCTAGATTTTATTTCAGACTCTAAGGAAGAAAGTTGGCACAATCTTTCACATCACCCCCAACCCCCCTTTTAGCCACCTCCTGTCTCCAGTTTGTCTTGTATCTTCTGATTCCACTCCCAGTTTTCTTGCCAAACCTGTCCTTGTTCTCTATTCAGTGCTCCTTAACTAATTAATCTCCTATCTTCCTCACAACAGCTGCCAGTCCTAATCTCTGTCTCAGGAAAAAATTTCTCAGTTCACATAGTTTAAATCAAATTATGATTCAAGTGATTTATTGATTTATAAATGACAGATCAGGAACTATACATTCAAGATCAAGGTCAACAATGCAATTCTAGACATTTACAAAATGTTAATACACACCTGCACTTTTCTAAACACCCTTCCAGAGCTAGTGCCCTAAAGTTATAAACACACACACATGTGCATGCACATTGACACAATCCCCTTCTGTCAGGAAAAGCTGGTTACCAACACAGACGTCTCTCCTGGGGGTGAGGGTTCCCCTACTTGCACGTGCCTCCTGCTAGAGATGAGGGTGCTCTAGGTTTATCTATACTCATGCTGCTTCCTACAGGCTGCTAATCCACATACCGGTGGGAAAGTCCTTACTGAGATTGCCTGCTCACACCTGAGGTGCAGATCTACTTGTCACAGGCCGTAGGGACAGTCCACTACCTGGATGGAGGATTCTCAAGGCATCTTGAGACGCTGCTCTGCGTGGCCTTGACACAAGTTGTGGTGCCAGAGGGGAGACTTCCGGCAGTGTCAAAGCAGGTTTGCTACTGTTTTCAACCCAAGCTGTCTCCATAAATTTAGAAAATTTCATGCTTCTTTTATAATTTTTCTCAACTAGACTTCATCTTTGCTTCCAAACTCTCTTTGTAATTCTGTGGTTACTGTTTAATCTGACTGGTGATTGTTTTCCTCTTTAGCAGGATCAGTTTGGGACCAAATGTGCTCTTAGGCAGTTTGGAGTGTTGATTTACACACAGTCTCACACTCATGTTTCTGTCTTAGCAGCTGTTGTTATTCAGGCTATGTCAGCAAGGGTGGGCTGTGCGAGCAGCTTCTCATCACAACTTTTTTTCCCCTCCTGGAAACCTTCTCCCAGCCTACCTGCACTTCCCCTGCATCTGTGTCTAGCTTCAGTTTTGTAACATGTCCCTCCCTGCAACCCCACTGACTCCCATCACTTCCCCATCACTTTTCCTGACCTTGCTCTTCTTCCTTATCCAGGCAGATCCTCTGCTGAAAGTTGTGATGAAAGCTGCTTTGGGAGTGGGGGAAAGAATCCAATCTGGTGGAAAAAAACCTACTTCTCTACATCAGATGGTGAATGTCCTTCTACCCACATGATGGTGAAAAAGCAGAACACAGTTAATATCAGCATTTTTGAAGGTAGGTAGTAAAATAAAATAGTATCCAGACCAAGCTTTGGATCTGTGCTAATGGCACAATGCTATCGTAATCTTGCCCTAAACTCAATTTAACTGGCTGCAGTTGGATCATCTGCATGCATAAGAATTTCTGTGAAGGCTCAGAGGTCATGTAGGGCCCCCTTCTGCCACTTGTTTTTCTGTACTGCTCCAGCAGAACAGAAAATAACATAAGGCGCCTTCTACTGTGCCCACAGAGAAAAGATGTACAGCCAGGCTGACCATAAGCTTTCTGTCCTTTTTCAGACCACTCTTTTTTGTGGTTGCCCATGATAAATAGCAGCAGCTTGACAGCTGATTTTACATTGTTTTTCCAAGGAGACTGCTCTTTGTAGAACTGCTGGAGGATGTAAGGCGCTTAAAGCAGTTTTTTCAGTCTTTGCACATGACTCCCAGCAAGGAATCTAGAGAGTTCAGCAGTGTCTTATGGGCTAGCACCACTCTTGTTTGAAATGAACTAATCCTAAATCATTGATTTAAGCAGTGCTAAACCGGAGAGATCTGCATCGAAATTAGTGGAAGTAACTATTTTTTTTTCTACTAATTTGTTTTGTTTTCAGGAGTCTAGGAGAATTTAAAGGTATAGTAATCCCCCAAATCCTTACCTATCCCCAAAATAGAGTGGAGACGAGGCCAGGGACTGCACTTTGTATAAAGAACTGTGACCAGTTGGTCGGCTCTTGAAGATTTAGTTTCTGGCCATCTCCCTATCACCTTGCAAACTTCCATTCCAATTAGTGTCTACTATTTCTCTCTCCCTTTTTATTTATTTTCTTTTAAAATTAAGGTGTGAGACATGAAACAGTCTTTATTGCATAAATAAAAAATAATTTCCCATTACACAAAACAACTTTTCTTTTCCTGTTAGGTTGGTAACAAAAAGTTCTCATTCATTATACGAAATACCAGAACATCAAAATACCTATTAAACAGAGGGGGCAGAAAAAATAAAATGCACCCTTTTCCCAACTGATCTGCCACTGTGCAGTCAGCAAGATATCTTTCTTAAGCCAAAACCCCCCTGAAGGTGAAGCCTTACCTCACAGCATACACATATTTGTAATGCCTGTGCATTTTAATTTTTTTTTTCTGAGTGATTTCTATACAAGTGAGATTTATTTACCTGTGTTTGGAATATGCAGGGAATGTTCAGGTGTCCCTCTAGCTCTCACACTCCTTGGAGAAAGAGAGCCATTGTGTTAGGAGTTACTATTGAAGTAATTGAATTTCACTATTGTGAAGTTTTAAAAGTATTTTTTCCTTTTTAATATGGTTGGTACATTATAAAAATATATGGTTGGCTCACATATCACAAGTAAAAATCAAGTTACTGCAGCAAAAAGGCAAATCCAAAGACTGTATATATGGAACAAGTAAGTGCATGACATTTTAAAAACTGTACCTTCCTAAATCCTTCACCTAGGTCTCACTGCATAGCTGGGACTTAAAATTACTTACATGCAAGTATATTACACAACTTTAACAATATGTGTTTTGTGATGTCCCAGTTCTTACTGACCTCTTATAAACCTTTGTAAATAGCTAGGAATTGAAACCTCAAAACCATAAAATGGTGAATGAGACAGACTTCCATTAGCTCCTGGAAAAAGTGTGCTTTTTTTCCCGTAGACCATAGATAAGTTTGCAGACAACAATGGACCAGCTGACGAACAGGCAGCTGAGTTGTGGGTAAGAGAGCTGAGTGGTTTGAAAGATGATGTTGTGTACTGTTTGACCTAGATATGAACTATTACAGTTTTGGGAGGGGGGAGAGGATTATACTGAGCATTTGAGAATTTCTAAAACAAATACTGGTACTCTTTGTTCTCATCATAAACAATGTGTAATAAAATCTTACACAGGAATCTTGCCTTTTTAGGGAAAGTAGTGACAGTAGGCAAAGAATTTCTTCAAACTATTTTCTATTCCTTATGGTGCCAAAGCCAGTGGGTTAGACAAGTTTTTAATAGCTGTTAGTCTTTATGGCCATGCTTGATGTTTGCTAATGCTGTCCTAGAGGAAGTTAAATTAAAAGGTAGAAACTGTGCAGGAGCAAGCAGGACTCTCATCTGCTTCAAAGAGTAAGACTATGAAAAGTCAGGACAAGATATCCTGGGAAAAAGTTTTTCATAAAAAAGGAAAATTACTGTTGGGTTAGCTGCACACCAAATAAATAAAAAATACGTAAGTCAAATTATGGAATTTAGTGAGGGTACCAAAGCTGTTAACAGGCAGAAATAGACTGCAGAAGACATCTAATAGAGTGAGACTGTGTAACCCTTATGTTTTCATCTACACAAGAACCATTTAAGCTCAGCTGAGATCGCAAGTGATTTGAAACTTGTGTTTTCCAAGCATGAATGTTCAGCAATATCTGACTATTATGGTAAAATCAGCTCAGAATTGTGTATGGTTAGAAGGTATCACTGCAAAAGCAGGTTTCATGCAAGTCAGTTGAAGCAAAGTATAGACTTCCCAGGTCATTGTGTACATCAGGATTTCAGACTCCCTCCAATGAAAAAATGAAATATATCCATACGTAGTAGGGTCAATCCAGTGATTACCCCCCACATTCGGTTCACCAAAGTCTAATTTCACAGAGGTTTTGGTTTTAATAGGGGAGGAGGTAGTGAATCTAGTTCAGTGACCCACTGTTATGTGATTTGAGTGCTGGAGACCTAATATTTCATGAAAGAAATGTCATGAAATCACATCCCCATTGGAAGCAAAGACTCCTTAAGGCTAGGTATCAATCAAAATCTTTATTCCCATTCTTTGCAGAAACAGACACGAAGGCTCAGATTCAGAAAGCCTATTAGGAGTTGTCATGCTGAATGTTGTAGCACCTGCAATTAAAGGTATAGTTTAATCAACATCTGTTCACAGTCACATATTAAGAAACTTACATACCTATGAAGTTATGTGTGAGTATACTTGCACACTGACTGGGGAGAATTGTGTTCCTTAACATGGCTTCCTAACAGGCAACCTGATAGATGCAATGCTAGTCAAACAGAAGTGTCAAGAGATTAAATGCCATGTACGAATTTAAGACTTGTGACTGGAGAACCCTATTCAATTCATCCTTTTTGCCAGATGAGACTGAATCAATCTGTTTATTTCTTTAGTTCCAAGTTATACAAAATCTCCCAAACTGGACAGAAATAGCAGAACTGTATCAATCACCATCATTGAACTAGCACGGCTCACTTCCTTGGTAAGCTCTTTTAACAGACCAAGCAGTTCTGGAAAGGACAGCAACCTGAAATAATCTCTTCTTTTGAATAGAAATAACTGTGGCTCCTGTGCTGTGGGCTGACCTTCATGCTGTCAGGATGTATTAGGTGTACTGTGAAGCTTACCAGACCAGACCTCAGGGGACTTTGGTAGAGGGATGCCTAAGCTGTGAATTCCTGACAGCCTTAGGCACTGAGTCATGCAGCTCAGCCAGCTTGGTGGCCTATCTCAGCATGCACAGTAGCAAAACTTTAGGCACCTACTTAAGCTTTGTGTTGAAAACTTTTGGTGCCTCTGCATGCTCAAGCACTCTAGCAGCAAAGCAGATTTTTTTCTGAATCCCCTCAGAGTTAAGTACATGAATGCAGCCTAAAATGAAATTGAAGTGCCACAATTCCTTTGTGAAGCTCCGCATAAGTTCTCTGAAACGAAATTCGCCTCTTTCATTAGGAAGGTCTGTCAGTATGAAAAAGGTTTAAAGGTCATTGGTTTGCAAAGTGGTATGAGCAGAATCTCAAGGCTGGTAGAGCAAGTCTTGCTGAGGAAGCTGAAAGGAAAGGGAGGAAACATCTTAATTCTCCCTGCAGGCTCCCTGAGTTCCTCCAGTGCTCTTCTGTTTTTCTCTGTGCAAATCTTTTCTGATGAATCTTATGATTAGAGCATTCCCCCATGTGGTAGCACCCATACAGCAAAATGGCTATGAATGGAAAAAGTGTGTATGCAGGAGACATTTTTTTTTTTCTCATTGGGATATTTATTTACATTGTGTAATTTTGAATACTTGTTTGATGAAAGACCCTGCACTTTATTCTCAAAAGTAGTTTTATTTTTTATTTTAAAGCTTTTGGGAAGGAATATACTGAAGATTTCTACAATGTATACCTAACTCACACTTCACTGCAAAGATACAGGGGAATCTGGGGTGGCTGATATTCTGTGGATTATACAGGCTAAAAATCAATAGTAACCTTATTGTAGATAACAAAGAAAAATTTTAAAGACACAAATGTTTAGTGGACATACATATCCCATTGAATTTCAGTGTTAGTGGAATGTCTTCTGCAGTTTAGGAAATCTTCACTTTTTTAAGATGTTTTAAAAACAATGCAAAGGAAGTACATTAGCAATGCTTTGTAAAAATACCACATAAATAACTTCACTTCAGATACCATACTACAATATGATAGCAGCTCTCTGTGAACACGCTAAGGGCATAGAGAAAAAAGAAGGTCCTTAGGAAGAAAGAATATGAATGGGAATATGGAAAACAGCTGAAGAAAAGCATGATGAAAAAAAGTATTTTGCCCTCTTCAACTTTCAAAGATAGATTGATGGGACTAAATCCTTCAGCTGTTGTTAGAGTATAGTATAAATATTAAATAATTTACCCTAAGAGATCAGACTTTAAAATTATATTATCCAACAACAGAATTATGCAAGTAGGCCACTGATGGACTTTTTCTCAGCTGTTAACATCCATATAAAGAGCAGATGTGAGTATGAATCATGTTGCCTGTTGTAGTGAGTACTCAATTAATACGAAGATTACCATTCCACAGTATAACTCCATATAAGGATCTCTTAAGTGTAGTCTATTTTATGTTAAGAAAATCTGTTTGTATAACTGTCAGCTCTCAAAGAAGTGGCCTTTTAGCCGTAATATTTATGTNAAAAAAAAAAAAAAAAAAAAGAAATTGCAATATTTCCCAAATTGTGTAAATCACCAAAAGGGCACTACATCTTTCTTCATCCTAACATTACTAGTGTGCTACCTTGACATTAAGATGGCTTCATTATTGGTTCTACCCACTTTTTTCCTGACTTTCTGTCAGCCCTCTCCACAAGTAGCTTTGTTGCTTTAAAGGAGGAAAGCAAGAAAACTGCTGAATCCTGTGGGACTTTTATTCTTGCATCGTTGTCACAGGGAAGGTGCATCAAAGTGGACTTTGAAGAAGATACATTATTTATTATTACTGTGGAAAGAATTATGAATGCTCTGGTTGATTGTTCCTTCTGATTTAAAACCAGTGGAAGAGGGAAATCTTTGTTGAGTAGTCTCTGCCTTTGGACCATTTTTTTCTCTTGAGTTACCATGATGCTTGTGTAATTTACAATTCATTTTAATGATCGATCCATTTGTTCCACATTCTTCTTTGAAAAGGGACCAGCTAATCAGAATTATTGACATTATTCTCACAATGCCACCTGAAGACCCAAATCACAATTCCTCTTATAATCAAAGGATGGAAAATTCAGAGACATCACTTTGGCCTTCCTAACTGTGCTCTCTCAGTGCCTAAAAATCCTGTGCTTGGCTTTGTTGGGGTGATTCAGAAAGCTGTAATGAAGCAATTGGACTTCCTACAGAGCCAATAAGACACTAAGAGTCTCCAAAGAGTAATTCACAGTGACTGGTAAGAAACAGGCATTTCTGAAAGCTGAGCCACAACAAATATAGAGAAATGAGGAGTATACCTACAGCCTGTAGAAGGCTGAGAACATGATTGTATCGAGCTGACTCCAAAGGCTGCATCTGTGCCTACTTATAATCAACTCCTCTTTTCTGTACAAAAAACTTGTGGCATCTGATGGACTAGAAGCAGGAGAGATGAAGATCTGCTAATGACAGATAAAGAATCAGGTTATAGATTTGTCTAGGTAGCTTACCTTTCTCCCTGATGAAGGTCCTTCAAAAGTTTCTGTAGGTATATGGACCCATGAAGAGATAAGCCTTGGATTCACAGCTTCAGGAAAAGGTGAGAGTTCAGCACGCTCTCATGACTCTTACTCCTAAATAACCTTACTCAGGCCAGATTTTAATTTTTAGGCAGTCCAATACCTAAACTCTTTGAATTGTGCCCCTAAGCTTTTTCAGGAGCTGTTGAAATTGAGAACGAATATGAGGCCTTGTGCTTAAATCATTGTTTAATTTGTTGTTGCTGTTGTTTATATTGCTAAAATAACCTTCACTGAGTTTTTCTCTTTTTTTAGGCAGTAGTTTAAACATTTTATCGCACTGCATTGCTTTCAGTGTTCACCAAGTATAAGGGATTACTCCTAAATACAAAAGGATTTTGCCACTGAACACAATGGGAAAAAGATCAGGTCATATGTAAGAGAGAGATGTCACCATGCAAGGAACAAAAATACTAATGTTTTCACTGCAAAAAGGTCTAGATCCTTTATGAGTTTCATGAGAAACTGTCTTTAATTAAGGCACCATTGGAAGACAACAAATGAAAGAAGCTGGAGCTCCTGAGGCTGAAACAGGCAACTGACACTGGAATGAATGATGCCTTTGGAGCAGCTC
>VYZV01037580.1:5159-31273 GCA_013401275.1 Pandion haliaetus | reverse complement strand
TCCACACTTACAGGTAAAATAGTCCTTTGGAACATTGCTTGCTCGAATGCGAGCTGCAGGCCCAGCATATATGTAGAAATCAATCTGTTTGAAGTATTTAGTCATATATTCTAACTGTTTGCAGTAGGTCATGTCCATCCCTAAAGGACAATATAGAAACAGTTATTTTTTGTATACAATATATGGCAAGGAAGAGAAAGTCAATTACAAAAGGGATTAAAACTAGTAAGCACACATATTACACAGAGGAAGAAAACTCTGACTCAGTAAAATTTAGATTGAAAAAAGAACTATATACATTACCATGATCAGCTAAAACAATGAGGTTTACACATTTGTGCAGGTTTCTTTGTTTAAGTCCATCCATTAGCATCCCCAGTGCTTGATCTGCTAGCTGTAAGGCTTTGATTACCTGTGAGATAAACCTGTTTCATTAGAATTTTTCTTTCCTATTTCAAGTTCTCACTTAAATGTGATCATCAAAGTCTGAAAAAAGTGAGCTTTTATGTCACTTTTCAGGTTCCTAATGTTGCTTCTTCTTTTCTTTTTCCATCACCACTAGAGTAAAGATGTGCAGAATTCCACAAGAATTGCAACTTAAAAAAAGACTCACAATTAATTTTTTCTATTACCTTAGAAAAAATGTTTATTGAAAGAAAAAAATTAAGACATTCAGATCAAATTAGTTTTACTCCTTACTCCAAAATGTATATAAAATATCAGATTTATAACATTAAATACAATTTTTGTTGTAGTATGAAGATGTCATTGTATTAACAATAAGCAGTGTTTCAAAAATATTTACACACACATATTATCTGTAAGACCAGTGTAGCCTCCATGGTGCCCTTCTCTCATATATACAGTCCCTTGAAACTTCCTACAGAAAACCACTGACCACCACTGAAGTAATATGGGAGAAATCCAGCACAATCCTCCATGCAGCCGTTCACAATGGATGGCTCTTCCCTAGTTGGTGCAGCTGACTTACAGTCTTCCTGTAAGTCCTACAGTAAGGACGATACCCAACTGAGTCTGAGGACTCCACGTCTGAGCACTTACACCCTTCTTGTTCTCCTAACTCTGCTGCACTCTCTTGAAAGTCTTGTGTGCATGGACAATGTACACATATACAATTATACATACAGTAATGGGTTTTTAAGCGCTTTATGTACAAAGAGAAATGGAGTTCCATTTCCAATTAGGGAGCCTAAAACTACCCTACAAAGATCAGGTTTTCTGTCCTTGTTCACTATAACAAGGCCTTTTGCTGAAGACCATTTTCAAATATATTCAACAAGACCATTCCAGGAAGAAGCTGATATGATAAGCCCCAAGCTCCTTTAAAACTGAACGTTTTGCCTGCGTGCAAGTAAAAATGTAATATTTTGGGTTACAAATTAACAAACACTGAAGTACAGTGTTAGGAATAAATAAAAGACTGTTCTGAGGATTTGCCAGACCACATGCTTCCAAATACCACTTGGCAATAAAATTAAAGTTCAATCTAAACACAACCATTAATATTATTTCTAATAGTATGATCTGAAATGATTTTCTCCCAGTCTGTTTGGTTTACAGCTCTTTTAATTCACACACAGTGTTGGAATCAAAACAATGGGCTCAACCACAAGCAGGAGTTCTTAATAAAAACTCATAAAGCAGTCACGGTAATTTTTGATCCTTTCCAAGTTTGTACGTTGGTTAAGTTCACAGTACAGCACCATTTTAAGTTCAATTCAGTCTAAGAAAACCACAAAAACTACTTACACCACCACTAACTGGTCCAAATGAATGTCCAGAAGAATCTGGTTCTTCAATATATAAAGTGTAGAAATCAGGCCTCGAGTTAGAAATAAATAAGAATGCAATATTATGAGAAATTAGAGACAGCATATCAAAAAAACACATTCAATTAAAAAAAATTAAACTTAAAATGGAATTATAAATAACTTCTTTAAACCTTAATAAAAGTCCATACAGCAAATATAACTTCTTCTGAGTTTTGTAATTAATCAACACAGACAATTTGAAGTTACAGTTTCAGAAACAGTATCCAGTGTCTTTAATTGGTATCCAGAAATCACTCTGAAAGACTTCAAGGTCTCAGACAGCAGAGCAAGCTGATCCCTTTTGAGATGTAAGTAAAACTACCACCTAAAGGATATCTTCCTGATGAAGCAGTGAGGCTCTAGAGAGCATCTCCTAACCATAAATATAGTAGGAATTTGTTAACAAATTATCATATAAAATATTTCACTTGTTTACGTGTCACAAAGTTGAGCATGACAATCAGTACTGACATCTACTTTTCATCCTGAATTACTGCCTGGGATTACTTTCAGATATTTAACCTTTCTCATGCAATATCTTTCATATAACATCCTTCATCCATACACTTAGAGTAGAAACTGAATGTTCTATGTTTCCTCTAGGCCATGCACCAAGAAAAAAAGACACAACCATGAAAGAAAACTTCTACAACAGTACATCCCATTCAGATATATGTTCACTTTTTCATCTTTTGTATCTACAATCTTATCCTGAAAATGATTAGCTATACTTACAGAACAGGCTTAAGTTCAGCAAATTATCATTTGAGATAGTGAGGAAGATTCCATGTTTCACAAACACCAATAGAAATTTCAGTTGCTAAGCATTAAAACCTTTCTAAGCTATTGTCTCACAAACCAGCTAGATGTTATTAAGTGTTACCTCTCAGACTTGGGATAATCAAGCCATTTCAATATTCCTGAAATTCTCTGTTCATATGTAACGAAACTGGAAAAAAAAAAAAGATACAATGTTAACATGATGCTAACAAGGCTTTTCTGATAAGCCCTTCTAATTCCAGGATACAGAGTGTCTGCCCTCCAGTCATACAGTAAAGCCACAGATTTGGATTTCAAGAATTATGCATCTTAACAAGGTACCAGCAATCAGTTTTATTATTCTTCTTTTTGATTGAATGTAACTCACTTTTAACGGCAAATTAGACAGATCCTGATTTTGCAAACACAAACGTGATATTGGTGGCAATACTCACATATTTATAATTAAATACACGCAAAAAAGAGATTTCAAGTTCAGGACATAAATCTAAAGTACAAGTCAGAATAATTTTTATTCTTTCCAACATGTATAAATCTTGGACTTTCATATTTTAGAAGCACATAATGTCCCCAGCAAAATCTTTGTGAGGTCATGCTTTGTCTCCTATGAAGGAATTCATCCATTAATAGCTTTGCTTTCCCCCAAAGTCATGCACAAGCTTTATGTTAGCTACCTACAGTACTCAGGTGTTTTCTGAATACTAATCCTACAAATCACTGCAAAACCTTTGTTATCTATAGAGACTTACAGGTATACACTTGCTTTAGACTGTCTTTGTAAATGTGAAGAATCATAGCATATCTACTGAAATCATCATGAAAATTTAGAAATAGTTTACTAGTATCAATGCCTTACATAAGGAAAAAATACTATGAAGGTAATTGCTATATTTTCACATGTGTAACCTATGAATTAACTAGACAAAACATACAGAACTATGATTCAGCAGCAGTGTGCACATTATCACATGTGCAAGCAAGACCAGAGGGAATTGATCTAGAGCCTGTCTTCCTTCAGTAGCTTCCCTATCCAGCACCCTGTCTTCAATTAGTTTCTGTCTCCTATAGCCTCTTGCCACAGCTTCCAACTTTGTGTTCATTATCTTAGGGTATAGGCTATCTGAAAGCTTATTCTCAAGTACAAGTATTTTTAAAGGGCTATATTATATGTGTAGGTTTTATGTGTGGAAATACAGTAATCACTGGTATAGCTTTGCAGTGGCTACTAATCAGTTATAAGATGCTTTCCTAGTGAGAGATCAGTAGTTTGCAGTTGGCTGAAACTTTCAAAACTGTCTAGGAGAGCAGAATATACAGTACCCTTTGACTTTCTCATTGTGAATCCCCTAAATGGTTTTGAAAATTTCAACCAGTAATTATTGGTAGTTCCATGGCAAAACCAGGACAATGCGGCATGGCATTTACCTCTCAGACTGTTGTTTAAAAATCTGGTATTTCATTTTCTTCAACTGTCATATGGTAATCTGGATTTTTGGAGTAATTTACAGGAATTTACTACAAGCCCTACAAAAACTCACCTGTTGTATACTTTGTACAAGGTGGGGTATGTTCCATTAATTGGAACATCAGAGCCTGGCCAAAAGAAGGTGCCTGCTTTCAAATTTTGGTACATTGCTGTCAGCCAGACCTATGGGTAAAGATACAAACAAATTATTTTATGGCATTTACATCACTGGAGGACCTCAGATCACCAAAATAAAAATATATAATTGGATCAGAAATACGGGCTGCAAGCACGTATTCCTCTTTCTTCTTTCACATATCATGCAGTTGCCTAATGACCATATCTGATTTGAAGTTTGTTTTCTACATACACATTCTGAAGAAAAATTATAGAATGATAGAATCATAGAATCATTTAGGTTGGAAAAGACCTCTAAGGTCATTGAGTCCAACCATCAACCCAACACTGCCAAGTCCACCACTAAACCATGTCCCTAAGCACCACGTCTATATGTCTTTTAAATACCTCCAGGGATGATGACTCAACCACTTCCCTGGGCAGCCTGTTCAAATGCTTAACAACCCTGTCTGCAAAGCAATTTTTCCTTATATCCAATCTAAATCTCCCTTGGCACAACTTGAGGCCATTCCCTCTCGTCCTATCACCAGCCACCTGACAGAAGAGACAAGCACCCACCTCACTACAACCTCCTCTCAGGTAGTTGTAGAGAGCGATAAAGTCTCTCCTCAGCCTCCTTCTCTCCAGGCTAAACAACCCCAGTTCCCTCAGCTGCTCCTCATCAGACTTGTGCTCCAGGCCCCTCACCAGCTTCGTTGCCCTTCTCTGGACATGCTCCAGCACCTCAATGACTTTCCTGTAGTGAGGGTCCTGAAACTGAACACAGTACTCGAGGTGCAGCCTCACCAGTGCTGAGTACAGGGGAAGTGGTAGCATGGAAGCCAGGATGTTGCCATTTCTTGGGTATTCTTAGCATAGAAAAAAATCGTATAGGTATTTCCATAACTGGCAACAGGAAGCGATCTTTTTTCCAGTGGAATGGATCATGAAGATGGAAAATGGTTTTAAGCCGCATCAGAGATATTCAGACTTGACATCAGGAAACATTTCTTTACAGAGAGGGTGGTCAAACACTGGAACAGGCTTCCTAGAGAGGTGGTTGATGCCCCAAGCCTGTCAGTGTTTGAGGCAATTGGACAATGCCCTTAACAACTTGCTTTGAATTTTGGCCAGCCCTGAACTGGTCAGGCAGTTGGACTAGATGATCATTGTAGGTCCCTTCCAACTGAAATATTCTATTCTGTTCTATTCTATTCTATTCTAAAGATATGGATTCTAGTTATATGACTTTATTATAAGAGGGCATATTTCTATTCATCTTAAAGAGTGCAGCTGTGGTTCTGTTACAAAACTGATGGAATCCTTCATGAAACAATATCACCAAAAACCTGGGTACTTGAGTATACTACACACATGACTACACAGACATACATATACACACACACACGTAAATAAATATATAAATGTATTTTAAGTAGATATACTATACACATGTGTATATACGTGTACTATATACATGTGTATTTTTTATATTTTTATCATTATTACAGCTTGATATTTCTAGTAAATGAATAATATTAATCATAACCATAGGCACAATGAGGGGGGGATTATGAAATGTGCCATACATTATACACAAGTGTTCATTTTGCTGGAAATTAAGCTCTTTGCTATTCTCTTCCTTGCTTTTATATGCCTAGTCTTTGTAAGTGTATTTGTAAATGGATATAATTTGGAAGTAGATTTTCCTATTTCATTTTGTAGCTAGTTGTCAAAAGACAAACAAAAAAATACCCCACAATAAAACCATATAAAAAATTTACTGTGGCTTCCTGTGGCAAGAGATTCATTCCAATACTAGCCAAAATATTTAATTCTTTTTTATTAACTACCACATCAAATGAAATTTTTAAGTCTAAGAATTAACATTGTAAGAGTTCTTTTACTTTCATGAAAAGCAAACTGTTTTGCAGGCAGCCTATAATACGAAGCCTACATGATATTTAGCACATACTACAAATATATCACACAGCTTTGCATTTTATCCTCTTTTTGTTTTGTTTTATAACATGGCACATGAGCCACTCGAGACTTAAAGGAATACCATGATGAGAAATAAACCTACTGGCTGCCCCTTCCACCATGAAGGCTTGAATTTTTCCGTCCCCGAAAGTGAGAAATGCTTGTTCAAGTCTACATCATACATGCTGTTATCAATAATACCATGAGATTCTGGATACAACCCCTGCAAAATGAAAACAAACAAATAAACCCACTGAATCTTGAAATCAAATGGAAAATAAACTATGTTGCAATGCGCACTGTTGCAGTGTTGCAATTATTTTTAGGGCTGTTTTACCACAGAAACAGAACACGCTTTTCTAACTTGCACAGAACATCAGATTCCTGCCAATGAATTCATTATGCCTGTCAAGTTCCCTTAGTTTCCCCATTTTCTCCCCAGCCCAATTAAAACCTGATGTGCTATAGATTAAGTACCGTATATGTCATATGGCTGTATATCAGCTGCCAAACCCATGCTAACACACACTCTCATCAAATGGCTGTGTCCCCACCCATACTCACCCATATACAGTAAGACTGACAAAGATCAGGAATAACCAGTTTACAGGCCAGAATCATATAGCATACCTATATAGCCACATCGATCATTCCTGTATGCACTTTCTCAGCATATCTCTCTCTCTTTTACTCCTATAGCTTGAGTTCCCATGTCCCACAAAAAGATTGGCACCACAAAATCCTTTCTATGTCATCCAGATAACGAAAAGGAAAAATAGCAAATTCTCACTTACTGTGACAATAGTATAGTGGTTTGGAAAGGTCTTTGTGGGGTAAACAGCTCTCATGTATTTTGAATGTGCGCCACATGTTTCTGCAACAGATCATGGAATTAATATAAATTTCTTCATAATTTTTTTAATTGAAAACTAACAGTCTTAAAAAACAAACAAAAAAAATCACCACAGTCAGTTGCTGTGGTATTAGAGGGGAAATGTGACTCCAAATTAAGACGCATACATTCTGGTGTCTCCTTGTGAGCTAGGCCTACCATCCCATTCCAGTCAATGGACCCTGGACACTCAATTCAGCTACCTAGAGCCATTTGAGACATCTTTAATGATCCTGCCTGGCCTTCAGATGCTGCTCCTACATTCTGTCTGCTAACCCAAATGAGTGTCTCGGATACTTCTGAGATCCAAAATGGCACTAGACATACACGTTTACGCAATGAGACTGAAACCTCAGGTCAGCCCAGGCAAGATACTCTGCAGAGCTCTCTAGTGACCAGATGCATGCGAAGGACCCAGTTGCTCAAGCACTGGCTTCCAGTGCCATTTTAGATACCTTCAGGTATCCAAGACATCTGCATGAAAGTTGGCAGTTTTGATGCAAGATCACTGGGAGATCTCTGTCCTCCTGTCACAGCTGCTGAAGGCCACCTAGGATGTGCCACAGCACCCTGAAGTATAGTAGAAACATAGGTTAAGGCAACAATTTGTCCTGTGGCACATAAGCTGACTTGCTCTCGAGGGTCTTACACTGCTCTGTACAGATTCTACTAACCATAAATGTACTGACTACAATAAGCATATAGACATCTCACATGCGGACACTTCCAAGAACGTATCTAAATGTAGGTCTCCTGCTCTGGAGTGAATCCCACCCCAGGTGTCCTACCTTTATCTCCAAACATGTGTCACTTTTCAGCAATCTAAGGCACTTACCATGCCTGAACATCTGCAATATCTAAATGCACTGTAGTATCCAACTTAGTTACCCACAAAACAAAGATGTGAAGACTGGAAGATGCCTTAATGCCATTTTTTAATCTAACTCATGTGGAGAAACAGTTCTTTATTAAGTTGTAGTCAGATGATTATTTGATTCACACTCTAACACACTTTATTCTTTGATGTACAGCATTTCAGTCAAAGAACAGAAACTGTTTTTAACTAAACAACCTCAGCTAAACAATGAAAGCCTCAAATTATTCAACAAAACTGTTCCAGTGTGGTACAGAAAAAAAGGCTTAAAGGGTGTCTAAAGAAGGGCTGAATAATTGACAAATACATGAGAAAATCAGCATAATTTTATATGGATTTCTCTTGGATGGTAAAGGAGCTACATTCGTAGTGTACATATCCTATAACAACTAGCTTGATTAGTTCTACTGAAAATCCTAGGTTAATGGAGTTAATAGAGAGGAAATATTTTATGCTACAAATCAGCATTATGTTTTTTCTTTTGCAAAGAAAGGAATTCTTCTTTCCTTTCCACTGTAGCTTTCTGAGAAGTATAAGCATGAATGTGCATAAGCAATTGTTAAAATTGACAACAAATACGGGTAATGCTGAACTAGATCTGTTCTCATTTGAAAGGATTTCTTGGAAACATACACGTAGCATGGTTTTCAAGCCTTTTGTCAATTTGGCATTTCCTTTTCACCTGTTTCAAAAGACTGGAGCTGAACACTGACTTCTGCATGCACAATTTCTTCACTGATTCAAATGCCTTCCAAAGTCAGAATGACATCAAAGAATAACATATTTGCAGAAGTCAGGTTTGCACACTGCTTCAGGTTCAGGCTTCTGGCTACTCTCATCCACAAACAAGATTGTTAACTATGCAGTAAAATGTAGTACTTTGTAACATCCATGTGAAGTTTTTAAATGAGCACAATAGAAACAGAATATGACATATTCGGAACAGATACGAACACTGTCAATTTAGACTATTACTGCTGAGAAGAAAGGAATAAATATGCAGACATTTTGTCCAGGTACAAAGTATTTTGAGAGCTGAGCTTTAAAATTTTCAGGAAATTTTAATGAAGTGTGCACTAATGGGTCCCACTTTTTTAGAGCCCTTTACAGCACAAGCTAAAGATCTTCAACTTACTCTTTCTCCTAATATTCAGAAATACTGGGAAACAGTTACTTGAACCTTACTGCAATCATATCAATATATGAAATTATACCAATATGTAAATTACATTGCATTTAAGTTTAATATAATAATATTCACTGACATACTTTTAAATATGCAGCTTCTCTTTAATATCTTAACATATCTGACTTGAAGAAGTACACCTTTGAGGAAAATTTCCCAATAACCCTATGCATTTTCTCTTCGTATTATACTTTAATTATGAACTCCTTATCGGTTAGAATTTTTCAGTGGAGTACAGGCAATGCAGGAAATCCTTCTCTGGAACTTTTTTTGGTCTTAAACTGTATTTGAATGTATATTTCAAACTTTATCTAATAAAAAGCTGCTGAACAGTATTAGAGGCCTTGTTAAAAAAAGTCATGTTTGCTATGCCCTCAGATGCAAGAATTAATATAGAACATATAATAATGAAAATATACAACTGATGAGGGAGAACTGATTTGTGATTTTCTTATTGCTGAGCAACACATATGCATGACGACAGCAAAAGGGATTGGAGAGGTTGCATGCAGACTTTTAAAGAAAATAGTCAAGTACTCGTGGTAACTTACTGAGTTTTTTAATGTTTGGCAGCAAGGAATTCCAAGTCTGCAAGTATTCTGCTCTAAACCCATCCATTGAAAAAAGGATAAGTGGTGGCAGATCAAACCTACAAGAAAATATGAGCTTGTCATTGTAAAGCAGTTTGGAAAGTTGGTGACTTGTTAAGATCTTTAACAACATAAATTCTGCTTTTAAAAGCAGGATCCAGAATTTCCATGTACTTGCCAGAAGTAATATCACAGTGTGAGATAAACAAATAGTTCAATTAGTTCGATTTTGAGAGCAAATACACAATCTTCCTGAGGAAAAAAAAAAACAAAACGCTGGAGGAATAAAATACAAGCTACTTAGTAGATATAGAACCTAGAAAAAAAAATCAGGTTTTGTTAATCTTTTAATTACAAATACAAATAAATACAAATGCTGCAGATTAGCATCCAAATACCAACCCAGAGTAGAGAACAGCCAAAGTTCCTCTGTACATAGTAATGGGTTGAATTCTGTCTCTTGTATCTCAATGCATCTTAAAAAATCTTTCAGGGCAGCTGCACAAGGACTGTAAAAGTACAACAGTCACCGAGCAAGCAGTTAGGGTCGGTTGGCCTCACTGCTGAGAAACATAATCTCTTTGCAATGCCACGTTTGTGCTAACCCCTTACCTTACCACATTTCCTTTGCGAAGACATCACTAAGCAACCCATGTTTTTTGTGCATTTCATCTTTCAAGTTTCCCAGCTTTCCTGGAGCTGGAGAATGCTTCTTTGCCTCAAGGCCCCTGACAAACTGAACTCAAAGCTACGGAAGGAATGCAGCATCTGCTAACGTGCTTAGGGTAAGAATTTACGTAAAGAAACAAGGATAAAAGCCTCAGATCTGACTTCATATAGTTGGTATGATAAAATAGACACAAACTGCAGCTGATGTCTAGAACAGTGTTTAAATTCTTGTTATAAAAATTCTAACTAAGAGGCGCTAGCTGTGAAAAAAAACTTCAAAGTTATTAAACATGCTTTCTCTTAACCTATCTAAAAGGACTCCTGAAGAAGAATGCATTAGCAGTTATGAAGTGCTGGTACTATAGCACCTTTTTTCATAACACCAAGTGACAAAATCAGTAGGATCAAGTCATCTAGTTCTGCAAATTTAGTCTTTTTATTAACCATCATTACATATTCCACAGTCTTCTTAGAAACATATAAAGAAATATAAAAATTGTAAACATACAATTAAATTAAAATTGTAGTTTGAAGTAGGCTTCAGTACACATAGTATCTAAAAAAAACCCAACTATTTGTAATTTATAGGAATGGTTCACTAAATAAGCCTGTAAAACACTGGGAGAGAAAATGATTGATAAAATGCAGTTACTGATAATTGCCTCCAAACCATTTTTTTGAGTAATACTTTGAGTGATGACTATTTAAAAAAGTTATATATTCACATCAGGCAGTAATCACTATCCCAGTTTGTTTCTCATTTACAGTGGTCTTTTCAAAACACAGAAGTACACTGGCATCAATAGTTTGTATAAAAACAGTTTGTGTAAAACAGCTTCCTGATCTGAATCTGAAATTAAATGGAGCTTTATATAGCAATGCTGTTTACAGCACTTAAAGAAGCCCTCCTCCACTAGTTTCCAAGCTTTAACCTATGAAACTGTGTTAACTCAGCAAGTTATTTGTTAACCTATAAAGTATATTTTTATACCTATGTTGGGAGGTGCATGCAGGAACCCATGAAGAGGCCACAATACTAAAGGTATTAATGTTATAATTAAACAGTTATAATTAAAATTGGCAGTAATATAGATAAAATAATGGATAACATCACAAATAGCACAACGGAACCAGAAAAGAATCCATTTTTCTTTGAAAACAGCTTTTAAACTGTGTTTCTGACTAGCCTCTACCTATGATTCTGCAATACTGCACAAATAGCAAAATACCGACAGGTGGTCATCAGATTTACCATGTTTCAGAATTAGTAGATATACAGCTACTTTCATAGCTTCCTTTTTAATACACCTTTCTTCCCGCAGATAATTCAAGTAAAAAAAACCTCTGTTACTTAAATAAAGAATTGCAATCACACATTCTAACTGTTATTACAGCTTGCATAAAGTGATTTATCTGAGTTGTCATGAATACAATATGGTAACATAAAATGGACTATGAACAATCTGTGATACATGAACCTTGAGATAACTCCAGTAATTTTTCCAGGTCTTTGCAAACTGACTTTCAATCTGGATTTGAACTCTTGTACTCTGCTCTAAACTGTAAATGATAAATGAACATGCAACAAAATGACAAAGGTTTTAGAAAGAAAAAACATTGCTAGCCACAAACCACTTCTATAGAATATCCCTCAGGGCAGGAACCTTATTCTCAGTAAATATGAAAACATCATGAAGACCTGCTTCAGGCTACTGGAGTATTTCTGACCAGCACAATGATTTTATTTGCTAAGAAGACAAAATTATTTTATCCTACCCAGCTGGACACTGAGGAGTTTCAAGTGATATACATGGTTCTTCTACCCAAGGTATTTCACCTAGAAGGACAAAAGAAAATAGTGAGTCAGCACTAAAAAACCCCACACAAACAACAGTTTCCTGGTTGATCTTTTTAGAGCTCTTCCTGGTACTTTTTCTGCTTCAGTACAGAATTATAGAAACGTAGGTCTAAAGATACCTTTAGAAATCATTTAGTGCAACCTATTAGGCCCTCAAACACTGAAAGGTCTAATGCTTACAATTGTAAGTTAAAATCGAAGCTCATATACTACACAGAGAAGCAAACAAACATAATGGAGAAGAAATCACCATGAAAGCTTAGCTTAAGTTTTATCTGGTTTTACATGGGTAACATTTAAACTGTACCCTGTCCACACTGGATTACTGCCTCCTTTTTTTGCAGATACCATTTACATATTTAGAGATGATTGCCACGGCTCCCTTTAGCCTTTTTTTTTTTTTCCCATAAAGAGTCCAAACTCCTTCAATCTTTCCTTGTTGACCATAGCTTCCAAATTTCAAGTAATTCTTTCTGTTCCCCTTTGAATATTCTCCACCTGCTTCACAGCTATACTCATTTATGATGTTTGCCCATCTCTCTGGAAGAAATAAGGGAGGTCAATAAAAGAAGAAAGAAGGAAAGCATCCAAAAAGTTAAAAATGTAAAGAAAAGAGAAGAAGCAGTGGCTGTTGAAGTTCTCAGATCACCACAGAAAGATTCCCTCCCAGCAAGCAGCCAAAGGCAGGGAAGTACAATGACCTTAACTACATCAGCTCAATCAATTTAGCACCTAGTCAAACTCCTGACTGCTTTTAGCTTTAATTTGCATTTAGGTGATAAATATAATTTTGCAGGAGTTGCCTTAAATCTCTGCCATCTCACAATATAAAGGAATTCTGGTAACAGATACCATGTTTTATGCCACTGGAATCATTCCTGTAATCCAATTTTACCAGTGCTATTCTTTATGTGTTTAGCCTGAGTCTGTATGAAACAATCAGCCATCAACAAAGATATTCAGTAATAAGTAAAACATTGGAAACCCAATCTGAAAACTAATTTCTAATAAAAAGGACAGGAAATTTTAAATTAGGGATGATAACTACAATGTGTACTTCGGATTGCAAGAAGTTTGAAGCAGAAAACATGTCTCCATCTATTTTTGAAAAAAAAAAAAAAAAAGAAAAGAAACAACAAAAAACCCCCACATTTGGTATACTGCTGCAATATCCAAAACATTCTGTCTTTCTTATGAATGACACACTTTCACATTGTTCTCCAGAAACCATCTTTTTCCTACTCAAAAATATCAAAAGCTTCACTTCAAAACATCTTGATTTTCCAAAATATCACTGTAAGACTGTAATCTTGAGAAACAAATGCACCTACCTTTATATTAGCCATGTGTGGCCATCTATTTATTTCACTGGACAATTTATATATAAATCTTTTTTACTTTTGATTTACCTTTGCAAACACTGTTGTAGTTTACACAGCAGTCTTTTTTCTGCAAGCAGTCATCAGAACAAGAACAGTAACTTCCAGGTATCCGTGTCTCACCACAACGGAAATTAGTGCACCTCCAAGATCGGGCTGAAAATTGGAAGAAAAAGATTGATTCAGTTCACAGAACCTTATGCAAA
This sequence comes from Pandion haliaetus, assembly GCA_013401275.1. NCBI lineage: Eukaryota > Metazoa > Chordata > Aves > Accipitriformes > Pandionidae > Pandion > Pandion haliaetus. The sequence goes on along the minus strand of VYZV01037580.1, from coordinate 17,442 downwards.
CTCCTTTGTGTGGAAATCCCCCAAACAGGTAAAGACAAAAAAAAAAAGAGTGTTTGTTAAACTATAATTTACATGTCCTGCTTGAGTTTCTTTAGAAGTTTTATCTGAAAGGAAAACTCCAGATTTCATTTAACATATTAAGCCTATTTCTGTGGCCATTGAATGATAACACAGAGTCATAGAATAATTTGTTCTACAAAGTCACCTTCTTAAATGCCTTCCACCCTTCCAGGAAGATCTAAAAAAACATAATCAAACCCATATTTCTCCTACAGAAGAGACAGAGAAGGAAACGGATCTTTTTCCTGCTCTTCCACGTGATTCCCAGCAGACAGCAAAAAAAGAGATGTAAGTGCTGAAGTGGGCAGAAAAAGCGATAAGAATGAAGAAACATCTGAGCAGCTGCTGGGAGAGCAGAGAGGGTACCTGGAGAGGAGTCTGGCCTCGATGCAGAGCCAGGCCAGTCCCCTGGAAGATGAGTGCACTCCTCCACGCCCAGACCCCCACCAAGTGCTGCATGAGCCTGGAGAGTGCACCTGACAGGGAAACACCCATTCATTTTCAAAAGTGCAAGAGGTGCCGGCACAGCAGCATCATTTCAGGGCCCCGGTCAAAGACAGCCTATGATTTCCACTCATGCTCATCCACAGCTTTATCTGGGCCAGGAAATACGCACTGCAAATGCTTTGGTTATCCACGGGGGACAAAAATGCAGGGATCTGATTTGAGAAAGACATAGGAAGAATTTGTGTCCTGCCAGATCACCAAGTTATGGCCCTCTAGCCGCCTGAGTGCAGAAGCAGCTTGACACCGCCACATCCTTCCCTCCCTGAGGGAATGTGACATAATTCTGTATATCTGTGTACATATGAGAGTTTACCCTTTTCCTGTTACTAACACATGAAAAAACAAACCCAGAATAAAATGGAAACCAGTGAGCACTGCCTGTAGGGGAACATACTTGGCTCCACGCAGGTGTCCTCATAGTCCCAGCAGCAGTCCCGACGCTCCTTGCAGCCGCTGTCACACTGGCAGCCAGGCACCTCCTTCCTGTGCGGCTCATTGCACTTGTGTCTGCAGCTGACTGTAAGGAGAAGGCAGCGAGCCTGAGTGCTCAGATAACCCTGTCCCGGACAGGTCAGTTAAATGGATCACAGACATGGGTTCCAGGGAGAAATGTGCTGAATAATTTCCCAAATCTGTTTTCCGAGTCATTTTCCAACGCAGTCACTAGCACACCAGTCAGCAAGGTGAAACAAAAGCTGTAGGAAGTCCTCTGGACATTGAAGGTCCTGGCGGCTGTTTGGGCCGTGCTCGCCCCGAGCCTGTGGCAGGGCTGTTTCTGCAGCAGGTCTCCCCAGGACTGGTGGCACAGGAGGCAATGCCTGGGTGTCCCACCATCCCAGCATGAGAAGGGGAAAACTGGCATCTCCCCTGATCTTTTCTGGGTCCGGGATGCAAGAAGAGCAGCTCCCGCTTTGGACATACCCTAATGTACCTGCCAGGGAGCTACGTGGGACGGGGGCTCCCTCAGGGCCAGGCAGCCAGAGCCATGGGGGCTCCCCGGGGGCATCTGGACAGGGCCTGGCAGCCAGGGCCCGTCCCACCTCCGAGCCAGGAGCAGGTCGGCCAGGGCACCCTAGACACTGGGCACCTCCTTGGGGACAGGGACAGGCCAAGGTCAGGCTCTTGGCGTGTGGGTGGGCCTGGCTCAGCGGGACCCATGGCCGCACAGGGCATGGCTGTGGGGACCTGGGAGACCAGCCTTGCTGCGGCATCGCTGGGGCAGGGGCTGATGGCCCCAGGTTGCTGAAATGGGGCCCTGGGCAGGGTGAGGGCAGCCCTGGGGGACTAGGCAGGGCCCATACGGCTTATTAGTGCACTCGGGACTCTGACATACCTCTCCCACTTAGTTGTCACACCATCCCTTAAAAATCTTCAGGTTTGGTTGTTTTGATTGAAAGAAAGAAAGGGTCCAAATGAGGGACCTCATGTTGGAAATGGAGACATGTTTTTCCTCACCACAGCTCTGACACCTTCATGCAGGGTGAAGGAGAGCTCTAGCTCTCCCGAGGGTACCCGAGGACAACCCCAAATCTCCAAACATCATCCGCAGCTCCACACTAGCCTCCACAAGGACAAACCCTGTGTCCGCATTCTCTATCTTGCAGAAATACTGTTTGAACCACTCTGAGCACCTACATTTCCATCTTTCTTGTCCACTCGCACTATTAGACAGGGATAGGTATAACTACTCAGATTTTCTAGTGCAATTCTATTATAGTTGCCAAAAGGTTCATGCTTTTGTAGGGTGCACTGCCTACAAAATTTGGGCTTTAATATCCACTGTGTAGAAACCATGTAGAGCTAAAATGATTTTTTTCAAGCTAGCCAGCTTGTTTCACATGTAGAAAGTTCTCATGTTGTACCTTGCGCTTTAAGTGCTTACATCAACAACTATTGTTCAATGCAAGAAAGCTTTGCAAATAATTAGAATAACAAACAATATATGTAACGAGCATAAATGGATCTGTCAAAAGTAGAGATGAAAAGAAGTAATTGAGGGCTAAGTGTTTTATGACTGGAGTCTGTTCTGCCAAGAACGAGCTACGATTTTTCACAAACGTGCATGAAAATATGCGGGTTTTCTGTGGTTTTTTGGCTGAAGTTTAGAGTTTTTAATTTATTTTTTCCTCTATCCATTGGCTTTTGAACAACTCAAAGTTGTTCAGATGGTCTACCTGATTTACAATGATATAGAATGGTGAGTCTCAGCCAGAAAAAATATAAATATAAAAATATAAACCTTTTCCTCTGTAATGGAACTGTTCATAACCCTCATAATTTGCAACCCATGCTTCTAATTTCTTTACGATATTTACATAACTGTGCAAGGTCAGGAATTTAGTATTTCATTAACTTTTATTTGGAACAGTCAGTACAATTACAGGAGTTGTAAGGAAATGTACCTTGAGTATATAAATAGAATCAATTGTACTATCACCAAATGCAAACTCTGTGCTAATTTTTAAACATACAGAATGACAGGTCCTCCTGACTCCTTTCCAGGCCTCTTCTCCAGAGACCACAAGCCCCCAGCACCTGTCCTGGCTGTGACTCCTTTTGCTCCTGAACAGCAATGCTCTTTCCCAATGCCCTTATAGCAAATACAACTGCACAAAAGTGTGTGCTGCTCAGGGCTGAGGCTTCACCTCCCACTCTGCAGTGTAATACTGTGTGTTTCTAATTAATCTTTCCTAAGTAGGTTTAGTTATGAAAGTAGAAAATAAAGTTAGCCAGTCCCTATACAGAGGGTTGCTCTGTAACACCTGCAGTCAGAGGCACCAAAATGCTAACATGCTGATTTGGTGCTATCTTTCACTTACTACAACTATGACCAAGTTCCTCAGGTAAATGTCAGTGAAGACTCAAGCTGTGGGTATCTACATATTTTACGGAGAAAGTTGTAATACCATATATGCGTCACCAAAAATCAATTACAGTTCCATCTCATCCTATTTGCTGGGCCCATAGTGTTGAAAGATCTCAGAAGGAGCTAAGACTTGATGACTAAGTAGGTAAACAAGTTCAATATGTGTTGATTAGGAATGAGAAAGAGACTGTGCTTCCTTGAACTCCTCCAGTATGAGATTACTATTGTTTTGATTCTAAAGGAAGTGTTTTATTTAATTCACCATGTGGTGTGTTTGTTCTGATCTGGCTTGAGCCCTTGACATCAAAATGCTGTGGTTTTTTTCTAACTAAAATATAACATTCCACCAAATCAAACCATTATCCCCTTTTCACCATAGCTTTACAGAAATTGAAGTTTTCAGAGAAATTCATAATGAGTTTTAACATTAGCCACCTGAATTATGCCAAATGTACACAAATCATGAGTCCTGAAGATGGTCCAATGATATCTCTTCTACAAAACAAATTGCTTAAATAATTGCAAGATATTATATTCAATAAGATAACTCCTATCTCAAATTTCCTAAAAGTATTAATATAACAAAATTTCCAAACCTGTTGTGAACTAGGTTTAACACTTCTGGAAAGAGAGGCAAGGCACTGAGTGGTTTAGGACAGGTTTTTCAAGTATAGATTGTGAGTGTACTGTTTTTATCCAATCCAACTTGAAAAATGCAAGAAATTTATTTTCACAGGTGGTAAGTTTTCACAGAGCATTTACATTACGCTATAAAAGAGCCTCTGCTGAAGGCCTTTACCAGATCTAGCTTCAGCGGTAATTATGCTGAAAGTATCATAAACATACCTTGTTCCTGGTCTCCACGGTTGAGTCCTAGTCCTAAACCTAGCCCCAGGGATACAACCACCAAAGCAAACAGCAGAACCTGTCACAAAGACATGGGAAAATTAAAGTTCACAGTTGTGATAAACAAAGACACAGGAAAATTAAAGTTCACAGTTGTGATAAACTGTTATGTTTATTAGAAATTAACTGTGTGATTATAACCTTTTAGGAACTAATCATTTCTCTGAACTTGTTCATCAAATAATTGGAGACATTCTGAGCCTGAAGACAGAAGAGGCACAAGCATGATTATCTTGCGAACTGCTTACAAGTCAACGCCTTAATACCGCACTTCTAACCTATGTTAGGTTAGTCCCATGTTGTAATCAGGGAAGTCTTTGCTGGGGAAAAGAGTGTAGGAAGTAACCAATATATTTACCTGTTTTGCAAATTCTTAATCTGTGTAAAGAGAAGGTAATTAGCTTTTGTATTTTCCTGAAATGCTCACAGGGTTTTCTTAAGAGACTCAGTTGGACTGAGGCTGCAAGTGTCAAATTTTCATCCACATGCCAGTTTCTTGTAATAAGTCACCCCATTAGCGAGGTTAGAGGAAACTGAAAAGAGACAAACAGCCCAAGGAAACCCTGTAAGAGAAAGCAGCATGTTTGGGAGACTGAAGAAGAGTTGAGGAGGCCTCTATCAGCTTAACAGACACTTAAGATGAATGGTGATGTATACTGGCTGAAAGGTGCAGTGAAAAGTGACAACCATCTCGGAGTATTTCATAGGGTATGCACTTTCCATTTCACTAAGGGAACAATGGGAAAGAAAATGCGTATCACAGAAAATCACCATAAACAAGCCCAGTTTACTTCCCATTTTTGCCTCAGGGCTTTCTTTTGTCTGCTGCTGTTTCCAGGATCCACCAGGCACTAGGAAATACTACAATTCAAAATAAAGTAGAAATAAGAGAGGCTTACTCTCATGCTCAGTATTACCGTAATGGAGCCTCTTAACTGAGACTACAGCAATTATAAGGAGCTGAGAAAAACTCTGTGTGTGGGTAGGATATAACCAAGTGCACATACGCCATCCCGTTACTTTTTGCTCATCCCTGCTCACAAAAACACACTACCCTCTTTGTTACTGCCCGTCCTGCCTTGCAGGTGCTGGGCAGAAGTGTGGCAGCAGGGAGGGCTGCTCAGTTCTCAGGTGTGGGCGTACAATTTGGCCATGGAGCAGCTCCACACCAGGACAGTCTAGGTGCAAATTATTCCTTCCCATAGACCAGGAAGATCCAGGCGTGCAAGCCAGAAAGTCAGGAGTGTGGCACACTGTCTACCCACTGATTTTTTCTCAAGCAACACCAAACACCAGCAATGCCAAAGTTGCTTCCTTCACACTTTCTCTCTCCCACCTTTACTTTCTTCCAGCTGCTCACTCCCTGGTTTTTGTATGGGAGAAATACCCCAAAAGTAGGAATGGAAATGGAATTGGTGAGAGAACTGGGTAAGAGAGACAGATGGGATAGCATGTTTGGAAAGATTGCCCAAAGTGGCAAAAATGCTGAAGTCCCTCGAAGAGAGAACCCAGGTGTGAAGGCAGCAGTTCAATCCTACATCCAGTCTGCAAGGACTGAGAATCAGGGGGCACATTTGGGCTAGAACAGTGGCCACTTTTCCTGTGCAGGGATGATAACACTGCCAGGGAAACCTAACAGGTCTTCTTTCACTGAGTACATATAAGCCCAATCACCAGGGCATGCACTCTTCACCTTAAAGTTCACTATGGTTTTACCTTCCACTTTCAATAAAACTCACATTTGTAATTGGAATAAATAGATGATACTAAATTGAAAGTACAGCTATTACAGCAGCAAACATTCTCACTGCTGCAAGCAATGAGAGAACTGAAGTAAAACCCAAAAACTCCTAGCAGGTATAAAGATGAGATGCTGCATTTATTACAGCATTTACACAAAGACCCTTGATTTGGAGACATTCATCCTTAAGGTGAAATAACATTGGTAGCACCTATTCAAATCCTCAGACTTCCCACAGCTAACTTCTGTATCTAAATTCAGGACTATGGCTACTTATTCACAAAAAAGTTGTTCCTAATGCATATGCTCTGTTCTCTGGAAGACTTATTGGACAGTGTGACTACTATTTGTGAGTACACAATTCTTTGCCTAAGCTTTCAGGAAAAAGTTGCCAAGGAAGTACTTCATGCATGTAGTTTATCAAAAATGTAGGTAAATGGTGTAGAATATTAACAGTTTACCCCTCCAATATTTAGATTTTGTTTTTTCATATAGGCAAGCATTTGAAAACTAGTGCATTTGAAAGAATGAATATGTTTTAGGATACTTAAATTTCTCACTTTACTCTTCCAAGTACCTCTTGGAAGTATAATTTACTTTCCTTCATAGTTAGGCATTTTTCCCACATTGTTTCTTATGATTAATTTCTTTTTACTGCAGACTTAAGGAAAAACTGTCTCTTAATCTTACTTTTTTTTTCTCCATTTCCAATATTTCCCTCATATTTTATGCACTTCTTGCACAATGCAGTATTAAATAGGAAGTTGTACTATGTGAAATTGGTCTGATGAAAGAGCTGAAGAGTGTCATAACTTGACTCTCTTTTTCATAGGACTGTTTTCAAAATTAAGTTTGAGTCTTTCTAGAATCAGTACCTGTCATTTCTCTAAATTCCAATTTACATTTGTAAGAGCTTGTGCAGACATATACACATACATATATAAATATATATATGTTTAATGTTTGTTTCCTTTTTGGTCACAAACAGAAGCTTGAAACTGTGTATTGGCTACAACAAAAGATTTTAAAAATGTAACAAAAACTTTACACATTATTATTTACAAGGCAGCTGCATGACTTTTAAAACCCTGGGGAAGAGGGAAAGAGTTGACTTGATATTTGAGATGTGGGACTGATAATACTGTACAAAATGGTTCATTAGTCTTTTCCCATGCCTTGCTTCCTGTGTGTTTTTCACCAACGCCTTGCCTACATGTTCTGTTTTGTTAATGACATATTCAAAGATAAAAAAGTAAGCAAAAAAGAACTGTGGCTGCTTTGGCCACAAATACATCTGTTTTAAACAAATGTATAAAATAAAGTATTGAAGCAATGTCTTTGCTGTGCAAAAGAACTGTCAGATTATCGTAGCAAAACAAAAAGTGCAACTAACTGCCAGAAAAAAAGCAAATTCGTTTGGGAAGTACCAGAAGAACTTTACAAATCTGACAGTGCATTCATGCAGTAAAACTTTAAGCACCAATTAATAAGCTACCCTGAATGTTTATATTAATACAACAAAAGTTCTAAAAATTCTGCAGATTTGACAGTTGTTAAACTAGCAGCCCTGAAGAACAGCACCTACTTACAGCACAGATGGCTTTGTATTTCAGGAGGGTTTTTTTCTTCACATGCTTTGTTGTTTTTAAAGACACCTCATCCAAATGTCCGCTTTGATGCTTGATGATATCATCCTGAAGCTCCATATTGTCAAGATCTGCCTCTCGGTTGCGCGTATGCTGCGTTCCTGAGCCTTGCCAGCTGGTCTAGCTGCGACTAAGATGCTACTCCTGCTTCAAGTGTGTATGTACTTTGTTCGCAGGATTTTTATGAGATCCTAGCCTTTGCATCAGGTCTGCAGGAAGCCAAAGTAAGCAGGAAAATGACTCAGAAAGGTCAAAGGCTGAAAAGCATTATCTGTGTACAGAGAACCTGTCTGTCACATTTCCAGATAAGGACGGCATTAGGTAAACTCTTAACTGGAGATTAGGAGTAATACATTGCTAAGCAATAAAATGCAAAAATGACACAAATTCAAGTACTCAACTATTTGGTTAAAAGCTTGGCATCCAGAGTATTTGTTATCTTCAAAGAAAGTGTTAAATATGTTAAACGAAACAAATATGAAAGTAGATGGTTTCTTAACTCCTGCTCTGTGCTACGCCTACGTTTTCAGGTCCTTTCCCTTATTTAGCACCAGACAATCCCTTGCATTTAGTTTCAATCCATCTTTGTCACATACTTCTTTCAGCTTGTTACATATTTTTTCAGTAGTGATAGACGTACTTGTTAAAAAAAATGGCATAGAGCCAAATCAAATTCAATAAAAAATAAAAAGGTTTTATGTAAGTATAATTTGAAATCTATTTGGTTTTCAATTTGGTGGTTAATGGAAGGGTTGTTTGTTATGAAAATGTACCTTCAAAGCCTACTAGGGCTATGAGAGTATAACTACTCAAATGTTGACTGGATTCTAAAGTTGAGCACCATATGAGCTGTAATTTATAATATTTATAATTATCAAAAAAACCCCAAAACATAGTACTATACGAGCTGGTATGAAGAAAATTAATTCCATCGCAGCCAAAACTAGTACAATCTCTATCCCTTATTCTATACCATTTGTTCCATGCTCAGGTCCCACATTATCCAATACATCCTCATTAACCACACCGCCCAGACACACCCTCCTTTGATATATAGACAGATATAATTCCCTTAGTCTATGGGCCACCCCTGTAAAATGTCCATAAAACGTCCATTGAGTTCACTTCTTCCATGACTGGGGTTCCATCTGTTACAGGGGTTGCTCAGGACAGGAGAGGCAGTGTGTTGCGTGGAGATACTGGCTGCCAAAACCTATTCAGGTTGGGTCACACTTGCAGGGCTTCTTGTCTTCTGTTCAGGTGGTTTCTGCTATAGTACTTCCTATAACATGCAAATCAAACAACGGGTTACAACAATTTAAAGTTATATCCATTACAATCCCCATGCCTGGTCCCTTTGAACCAGGCTATAAGGTTTAATACTGCAATGAACTCCTCCCCTTGCCCATGCTCCAGTATGGACTTAGCCACTGGCTGCAGTCTCTTCCCTTGGCTGGAAAGCCGCATGTAGGAAAAGGACCTGGGGAGTTAGTCCACAGTTGGCTGAATATGAGCCAGCAGTGTGCCCTGGTGGCCAAGAAGGCCAACGGCATCCTGGTCTGTATCAGAAACAGTGTGGCCAGCAGGAGCAGGGAAGTGATCGTCCCCCTGTACTCAGCACTGGTGAGGCTGCACCTCGAGTAATGTGTTCAGTTTTGGGCCCCTCACTACAGGAAAGACATTGAGGTGCTGGAGCATGTCCAGAGAAGGGCAACGAAGCTGGTGAGGGGCCTGGAGCACAAGTCTGATGAGGAGCAGCTGAGGGAACTGGGGTTGTTTAGCCTGGAGAGAAGGAGGCTGAGGAGAGACTTTATCGCTCTCTACAACTACCTGAGAGGAGGTTGTAGTGAGGTGGGTGCTTGTCTCTTCTGTCAGGTGGCTGGTGATAGGACGAGAGGGAATGGCCTCAAGTTGTGCCAAGGGAGATTTAGATTGGATATGAGGAAAAATTTCTTTGCAGACAGGGTTGTTAAGCATTTGAACAGGCTGCCCAGGGAAGTGGTTGAGTCATCATCCCTGGAGGTATTTAAAAGACATATAGACGTGGTGCTTAGGGACATGGTTTAGTGGTGGACTTGGCAGTGTTGGGTTGATGGTTGGACTCAATGACCTTAGAGGTCTTTTCCAACCTAAATGATTCTATGATTCTATGATTCAGTGGTGTACCAGCTCCACTGTGGACCTATCCACAGACACAGACGCTTTGGGGTGCATCTGCTCCAGCATGGAGTTACTCACAGGTCACAGTCCCTACAACTGGGCTTCAGGCTGTAGTTACAGCATGCCTACTACAGCAGTACAGGAACAGCAGCAATGCCCTGGCCATATGCCAGCCCAGGCACGTGGCCAGCACTGTTATCAAAATGTTCCCAGGCACAGCAAAGTAAGATGATAAGCACTACAGCAAATAGCAGCCACTAAACAATCACTAGACTCTAATATACAGCAAAACAAGCAAGTCCTGTGGCAAGCACAGGAGCCTGCCAATTAATGGCTAAACAGCTGTACCAGCTATAAATCTGGTCTAGCACATTCCGATCAAATCTGTTGTTATCTCGAACCCCTCTGGCCTCATGCTGGGTGTCAAAAAGCACTCTTGTGGGTTAACCCCAGTAGGCAGGTCAGCCTCTCACTCAATCCCCCTCCAGTGGGATAGAGGGGAGAATCAGAAGGGTAAAAGTGAGAAAACTTGTGAGTTGAGATAAAGACAGTTTTACAGGTAAAGCAAAACTGCACACACAAGCAAAACAAAATCAGGAATTCATCACTACTTCCCCTCAGCAGGCAGGTATTCAGCCACTTCCAGGAAAGCAGGACTCCACCATGCATAATGGTTACTTGGGAATACTAACGCCATAACTCCAACTGTCCCCCCTTCCTCCTTTTTTTCCCCAAGGTTTTATTGCTGAGCAAGACATCATATGCTGTGGGATACCCCTTTGGTCAGTTGGGGTCAGCTGTCCCAGCTGTGCCCCCTCCCAACTTCTTGTGCACCCCCAGCCGACTCACAGAGAAGGCCCTGAGGCTGTGTAAGCACTGCTCAGCAACAGCTAAAACAAGGGGGGGGCTTATCAACACTGTTTTCATCACAGATCTAAAACATAGCACCATACAAGCTACTATGAAGAAAATTAACTCCATTCCAGCCAAAATTAATACACAAATTTACAGAAGTAGCAAATTTGACCTTTGACAAGTGTGAATCATCAGTGTAGGCATCCAGGGTGAATTTCTGCTCCTGTTGATATAAAAGAAAATAATTTAGGAAGTGGAACAGGATGTGATCTCATATATTCGATTTAGCTACTTTTACATAATCATTGCTCTAATTTCACAAACATTACTGCCCACATGATGAATTTCTATAAAATTTCTCACTGATAAAATAAGAATATAAAACTTCATGAACATTGACCAAGAACCCAGAATTTTCTGTTTAAAGATCAAGGGCCTCACACGTTTTAAAATACTTCTTTTCATCCCTACCAAAAGACAATTCACATTAAAAAAAGCAATCCATGTGATCAATACTTAAGAGTAAAGAAAACAACAGGGAAGAAGGAAATAATTATCAATTATCCTTTCTGTTCTCAGTTACTGAATCATAAATATAAGTGACCGCTCTGCATACAGTCTGACACTATACTATATGACACTATACTATAATGGGTACAGACAATCCCATTCCCCTGTAGTCAAATTGCAGTCCTCAGTTCATCTGGCACTTCCAGAAATGGGAAGATGGTTTTGAAGAACACAGGTAGGACATTTGTGCCACATACATGTTAAAAAGCACCTTGGGGTGCTTGAATATGCTGAATAGTATTATGTTGTAGCCGCTTTCAATTTTCACTACAGTTCCCATAGTTTTAAGCTACTAATATAAGGGAGCTGAAAGTCCTCTAAGGCCATCAAGAACTAGACAGGCCTTACATATCATCAGTCAAAAGATACCTTTATACTCTTTTGTCATCCATCTTCTAAAATGAATGGCACTCACAAAAAAAAACCCCAAAGCTTAACCATTTTTCTCATAAATGTTTATCTTCCTTAAACAAATGGTCATTTTGATGAAGGTTTTTTTGCCAGAGTAACATGACATTTACAGTCATTTTGAAAAGCGCATTTCCTTTTCTATCTCTTGATGAAAAGAGGGTCATTTCTTCCTCATGCCAATGCTGCTTTTCTTCCTTCTTTGGTGAGGCTTGTGGCTCTGTGTTACCTAAATACACAGAGCCTGACAGGGCTTCATGCCTTGGCAGAGGCATCGGGGTACAATCCCTGTGCATAAGATCTGTATGGTTCCTCCTCTTGGACATTTGGTTCCTTTAGGCAAAGCAGGATGATCATTGCTTAGGCCTGACTTGCTGTGGCACCCTTGGACCTCAGCTCCATCCCAATGACCAGATTCTCTGCCAAAGGTAGTTCAGTTTTGTTACAATAAGATCTGGTTAGATGAGGGGTTAATCTAGGAGATAAATCACTATTGGGACCTCTTAGGGGGTTCAAAGCTATCACATGGTCCAGTTTTAAAACTCAAAATTGGGTATAGTATTT